>QVRM01000121.1:860000-862500 GCA_003439945.1 Dermanyssus gallinae | reverse complement strand
CGATCAAGCCTGACAGACGCATACCTTAGGAGAAATCGCAAAGCTTGTTGCGGATAACGATTGAGAGGGGTGAGGCGTCGTTATGGGCGCGAGGGTGCGGGCGAAGCACCATTGGAGCAAAAGAGAACGAAAGCCATACCATGCTTCAGCGTCATTATCCGATGAAACTGCTGAGAGGAAGAGCCTCGGCACTTGCCTCCGATCTGATTTTAATATCATTTAAACGCGTTTGAGTCGCTTTATAACATGGATGTCCATTTTTTAGATATAGATATATTTTTATAGATGTAGATATATATAGATTTTGGATGTCCTTTAGAATATGCGCGGGGTGCAAGCGAGCGAGCGCAGAGCGGTGGGTATAAAAGACGAAGCCCCACTGGCGGTGGAGGGCGTGGGAGGATATATTTCTTGTTAGGCCTGGTCCCGTGTACCGCCCATCGCATAGCGGACATTTAATCGTGATGAAGCGGTGTGTGACGTTACTGCTTCGCCTTAGGCTGCGCAATCATGACAATTCATTTTGTTTGTACAATCCGTCCTATATTGTTGTAGTAGCAGCTGTATCAGCGGCCAAAAGCTCTAATAGAGTCCTAATCCATAGATATTGGGCTAGCCCTGACTTAGAGAACCCGTGGTCACACGTTCGCGCGTGTCCACTTCAAAGTGCTAACATCGCGAATTTATATAAATAAATGCCTGACCTATATATACCAAAAAAAAAAAAAAAATATATATATATATATATATATATATATATTGAGGCAAGCACTGTCGAGTGTGCAAACGTATCGTAAATGATTAATGAATCATCGCAATATTATATATATATATATATATATATATATAGGCGAGTTTATGGCACTGCACAAATATACGACGCACTCTATTTCGTTAAAATTGCATTCTATAAAGCACAATCAAGATACATTTCCTGAATGCTCGGCCTTACAAGACAACTGGTCAAGGTTGTTTTCTATACTCTCTAAATTTTCATCGTTTTGTTCTCTCCAAAAAATGTCTGGAGAACGGAACAGATTATTTGGTGAAGCACGGTCAGGACTATAAGAGGGGTACAATAGAAAATTCCACGAGAAATCCAGCAACCTGCGGGTTTCCACACATGAGAGAGCGGGCAGGTGTCGTCATGATGGAATACGGGGCGCACCTAGGGTTGCGCAGTTTGAGGCTTTACTCGACAACCGCCTGTTTTGAATAATCGAGCTGCTGGCAGTACCCTTTACTTGTAACCGTTTTGCTGTGCTCTCTTCGTAAGCGCAACAGGATAGGGCGGCAAAATTCAACGGAATGGGTTACACAACGGAAGAACGCGGAAGATATTGTGAACATTTCTCATCAAATAGGAGAGTCCGTACGGGCATAGTGCGGCGAGCTTTTCGTGCAATTTACAGTCGACATAACCACCACTTGTGAACTAGTGCTAATGTTTCACTAGACAGGTTCAGTACTTCACACAGCCGAAAAGACAATTGAGCTTTTGAGCGTCAAGTGTTCCGGACGGGTAATCTCGTGTAACGAGAACATTCACTGGTCTTCAAAATTTCAACGCTGTTAGACTTTTCCCTGGGGGGAATTTTTTTTTCTGACAATTTAACGACCATTGGCGAGCAGAAGGCCAACATTGAAGCCTGTATTAATGTAACTGAGTCTGATGACTTCTTAAAGGGCAGAGTGCGCCAAAATTTGTCCCGTATATAGCTTGCATAAACCCAACGTATATTAAAGTTAAGACAAAATATTTTTAAACTATCTTAAACATTTCTGTTTTTATGTCACTCCAAAGGTCTCAGACGCTTTTCCAGATCCGTCCTTTTGGACCTTTCTCTCGGACCTACGACACGCGCCGCTCGCCTCTTTGTTGTATGCTGTATTGTGTTACATCGCCCCCTATGCAAGGGCAACTACGGCGATAACGTTGCTAGGATTTGCTATTTCGGTCCAAATCTGACGTCATTGCGAAATTCGATGGTATACGAACGCACCAGGAAGCAGTTCGCAGCTTATCTGAGCAAAGCAAATCGTAGTGATTCATGCAAAATAAGTTGCTTCATGCCTAACGGATTAGGATCGGTCTGCTGCCCTATGCTGCTGCTGCCGCTCTAATCGCCTCTGATTTAAAAGGGTGACACGTGTATTTAGGTGTACATGTTAAGCCAGAACTACATCAATCAACGGCCTTCTATGCGCCCAGAACGTCAGCGAGTTGGCTAGCGGCCAGCGGTCTCTAAGTAAACTAAATAAGCGTTACGGTAAATGTGAAGCTTCATCTGAAAACTGTGCAATATCGTATTGGCGCGGACGTATTTATTTCATGTAACCGTCATTTGCTCTAATCAGAGCTTCGATTCGAAGCCTAAACAGCGTGCTACTACTAAAGATTGCAGAACATATTGTACAAACAAGCGTCCTGTGTTAATGTTTTGCCTCTTTGGAAAAGTACGATGGCATCACCGAGTCCCATTCACTAGACATCACACTA
>QVRM01000121.1:842500-857500 GCA_003439945.1 Dermanyssus gallinae | reverse complement strand
AAACGGCTGCAGCGTGCGGCAGATGGCAAATATTTTCTTATGACTCCAAACAAGTAGAGGCCATATTAAATTGGTCTACTTCGTGACCAAATGAAGCAATGGCCGATTAACGTACAATATATAGGCAGAACGATCTACCACAAAACGCCTCCTTTCCTAGAAAAATCTTACGAGCCTTATTTGCCTAAATGTTGTTTTTGCTAAACGCCCAGCAGTGATGACAGCTACGCAAGCCCTAGCTTGTCAAATACGTTAGAAATCTGTATTGCGGAAATTGTAACGCTTGCCAAAGAGAAAAAACGGATTTTTTTTTCCAGCGCATGAGAACATAATAAATGCGTATCCCAAACTTTGCCGCTTACATCAGCCAACGGGAACCAAAACTAAAGCGCGACAAGAAACGCAGCCGCCTCCTGGCAGGGCAGTCCATAGAATTGAGGTTAGAGGCTTCGAGGTAACCGTCAACTTGGTTGCTGAGTTTCCTCCGCTGAAGCGCAGGTATGCGGGCGGATGGTTGTGTGCAAGATACCACCTCAGATCACCAAGCTGCCGCCTTTCCTTTTATGAAATTTTTTTATTTGTTGTTGCTTGTCGCGTCTTCGTGTTCTTTGCGTCTCTTTAGACCAGGTCGCTTCGAAACAATGAGCGATACGCATCTGCTTCCAAACTTGATTTTTATAAAGTGATGCACGAAATGTTCTAAATACGGCCGCTTTATTCAGCCACCCGCTGGCTCAAACAAAACGACCTGACATAGTAGATTAACATGTTAAACCTTGCATTTCTCTCGTGGGTCTCAAAACAGAGACCAAGCAGTGGCAGCCAAATTTTGAATTGACGGCTCAATTTGCCTACGCGGCGAAGTATCAATAAAGTGCAGACAAATAATAATTATACTAATAATAATAATAATAATCAGTACAGATTCCCATATTGCTTAAATGTTTGTGAGGAAAAACGTGCTCAATCAGTGGTCGTACCTGCAACCTGTTGCAGCAGAACGCTGCCGATTTGACTTCACGCTGAAGTGCTCTGAAGGCTTGAATCACAATCTTTAATCACACACACACACACACAAACGTGGTTGACACAAGTCGGCGAACCACCGGACAACTTTAGGCTGATATGTCTGATATTTGATGTTCACCGATGTGTCGATGTTGTTTCGCCACGCGAAAGTCAGACAAAGACCTAGATCTGGATCCGAGGACGCGCACGGAATAGGTTAAAACTGCACTCACAGGTATTTCATCCCATCAGCATCAGCACCATCATCACATCACCATCATCGTCGTCATCGCCACCACCACCACCACTACCACCACCAACACCTACAGCACCACCGCCGTTATCATCAACCTCGGAGGTTGGACACAGTTTCACTACTAAGCACCAGTAAGGAATGCACCTGCAGTAGACGAGACAGGAAACCAGTTTTGCTGGGCCGCCGTGACTGGCATTGCTGTGGCGAGGTTGGGCTTAATCCAGCCGGCGAATGTTCTGGCAATACCACTGTCGATAGATAGACGGGCTGCCTAAATGACGACAGCAGCAGCTGCAGCGACAATCACTGTCACGAGCTGTGTGATCTCTGTGTGTGACTTGACTTTCCGTGTGGGTGACTTTTGACTTGTCGACTTCTCTAGACTTCTCTATACACTATTGTATACACTCCACGCTGCAGACACACTCAAATATCGAGTCTCTCTATACGTCAGTATACGTCTGTATCACTGCAATGCAAGTAGATGCATGTAGGCGCGTGTGCTCACAATAGTGTGTGGAGTCAACTCAAGCAAGCTCCCAGTGGACCCTCATTGGGACTCTCATCGGTCGACAATGGCTGCGCCCTACAGGCTGTCCACGATTACTAACTAAGCAAATACAACGATCGATCAGTGAGCGATCATTAGCATAGCTTAGGCCTAGCGTTATGGGAGCGCGTTACAGGAAAGAAGGCACTTACACCTGCAACTAGTGACGCTGGTGACTACCACAGCTGAGCTTAACAGCCGACAAGTTCGTAAGAACAGCGTTTACACAAATCCGATTGTGCCCCACTTGCCAAAAGATAACGGGTTGCGCCTGGTTAGTGGTTCGTGGTTTTGCGGGGCCTTATGTTAGCGTATCACGTGCGACCTCTACGACAGGACATTCCAACACAAAACGTCACCCAACAATCGAATAGACCGAGCCGTCAAGGGGCACGCTTTGCGCGTACCTCTTGTGAAACACGCGTTCCTTTGCTACCACTCGCTCAAACACCTCTAACTAAGTTTGCATGTCTCTCTCTCATTCTGTCTCTCTGTCCTCTATCCGTTTATCAACCTTTCTCCCTAATATCCTAGGACAAAGGCTCTAAGCTACCCGAAAGGTCTTACGGTAAGAGCGAAGAGGTCCCCGGTTAGATCCCTCAAAGGTCTCGATAAGCCACAAGGTCGAAGCACACTGCAGCCATAGCAACAACTTGTATCCTCCACGATGCTAAAGACACAGTCCGGAGCCCGCTTTGCTGCTCCGCCGAATTTCAAGACGCACGTGACGCACAGAACAAGTGAACCAACCCAACTCAAACTCGAACAAACGCTGTAACACGTTTAGTCCTTGTTTTGTCGTGACCGAGAGGCCGCGACCAGCCAAGACATTCGTGGTCAGTCACGCAGAAGTCGAGTGCATGCATTTCGCAGTTAGATTACTGCCACCCACCAGTGTAAATGTAGAAACTGGGTGACTCATGCGTCCTATCACGGTTCCTCCGTCACTCGCCAACGCTCCTAGCGCGTTCCTCGTAACGATACATAGATACATAGATAGATAGGTAGATAAGTAGATATACAAATGTATTTGTCGACACGGCAATGCCCAGCACAGCTGTCAGTCTCTTAATGTGATGCCACATCCTCCTTCCCCATCTTTGTGTCTACGGGTGTGATTTTGGTATTCGTGTTTTCGTACTTTTTCCCCACTGGACACCCACTGTATTGCTGCTGACCCCCGGCGTTGGGTGACATTAGTGCCGCGCGTGCCATACGAGATCGCCACAAAGAGAGTTAGCTGCAGTGGCTCACTGTGGCTACTTATCTATCGCTCGGGGCGTCCAGGCACAAAGAACGGGCTATCTGTTTCAGTGAATCGTTGGCGTCAACTAAGATTAGTGCTACGGCTGTATGGTAAGAGCGAAGAGGTCCCCGTTTAGACTCTAGAGAGGCTTGGATGAGCCACAGTAAAAGCACACCACAACAGCAACGACAGCAGCAACAACAACAACAGCAGCAGCAACAACAACAACAATTGTTGAATTGGGAGCATGTGTTCGTCACTCATAAATTCGGCTAGGTCATATGTGAAGATACACTACAGTTTTTGCAACGGCTACATGCATCATCGGACAAGAGCGGCGGATTAAAGCACGCATTGCTTTGGCCAACACACGAAAGCAAACCCAGAACATTCTATTAAATAGATCGATTCTCGTTGTCTCTCTTAATCTGCCACCTTAATATCTGACATCTAATAACGGTAGGCGATTCACTGTTGTAGTAGCAGCCCTTCTAAGCCAGCCAGGCGAGTGCCACGAACGCCTGTATAACACATAGCCGATATTATCAGCTACACGCTCAAGCAAAGGAATCAAAATCTTAGATCAGAACGGTTGATTTACAGATTGGACCTAAGATGCAGGAGAAAATTGACAGCAGCAACATATCTTTTAATCTCGTGGTATGCTCGATATTGCTTAACACTGCATTTGACTTATGTGTTCATATATGAGGAGCAGGCCTGATAGGGTATCTTGTAAGCCGGCAGCCGCGACTTGACATCGACTGCAACCTTTACTTCTACGAGAAATACTGCGGCCACAACTGGTTCTACCACAAAGTCCTAGATCATGTGTTGGTCTCTCTACGGCGGCACAGTTGTTCCGTTTCGAGAAGCGAACATCCAGTGTCTCCACTCATCCACCTGAATAACAATTGACCGATCGTTCTTGTCCTCGTGAGCTGCTTAAAATAACGCTCGCATACGTTGTAATTTATGATACTGCCACATATATATATATATTTTTTTTTTGTTTTTTGTTTGTGCTTCAAGTCGTTTTTTTACGTTTTCGTTTACATCGTCAAAGCTCGAACTTGTACACAAATTGTACATGCATGCTGTTACCTGTCCGTAGAATGCTTAGGCCTGACAGTCCTCGAGTGGACCACGGAAATATAACTATATGAATTTGTCACCACATAATCTATATCGTATGCGTTGCCTTCCATGGTCAACGAACCTTGGGGATTTTAATGTAGGGGGTTTACATATCTGACCACCTTTCAGCTTGCAAAGAAGGCACCCACAGCACGCGTAATCCACGCGCACATTACGTGGAATTATGCTGGCAAGAAAGATCCATAGTTACACCCAATCAAAACTGTATGCATGGTAAGTATTTGTAGCTCGATCTTCTATCCACTAGTTCACACAAACAGAATTAAATTAATCGATATTTTGCACAAGTAGGCGTCAGAACTTACCGAACATCCACACGCACGTTAGTTCACATGTATAAGTTCCAACCTCATTGGCTTTTTTCAGTTAGGCAATTGTTCTGCATCACCTTTTTAGGTAAGCCGCAGGAAATTGTGTTTGTTTGCAGGCATTGTTGAGCCGCAAATGAAATAAGGGTACTAACACATTTTATATTTCCATTGTGAGCTACCTATTTTTTTGTTAAGATTTTTCCGTAAGGCTAATTGTCCGTGTACGGTTTTTCATGTCATGGCTAATGTTAAATCCACTCCGGCATTTACCTTGTCTAAATTGGAAACCATGCAAACCAATTTAAGATTGGCCGGTCTGGGTCTCGAACCCAGTCCTCCCGAATGCAAGGCAAAGGCTTTGCGACTGAGCCATCTTGCTCGGTACCTAATTTGATATGCACGTAAAAATAGAACCTGGATGACTTGCCACGCTTAGTCTCAACCACTGTAATGATCCAAATACAATCTGACGCTTACAATTCTAAACTCCGCAATAACTGAATTAAAAATAGCCTACACATGCAAAACTATATATATGACTATAGATAATAAGCAAGCACATTTATTCCAAGCCATACGGCAAAACGAGCGTTTCGTCGAGTACTGCATCACAAAGGCCGATGAACTGACCTCATCCCGTCCAATGTACCGTATACTCATTGCTTCTCTGTATTACATGTATGTTTCTCAACGCTATTCTCATATACGTATCTGTATTCGTTAATATTATCAGTATAATTGTAAGAGCTAAAGTAGGTGTTCCATATCTTTTGTGAAAATAAATTAAGTAATTATAAAGAAAACGATACGGAGATTCGCAAGAAATGTCTACGATCGAGATACTGGCCACAAGCGCCGGGCATGAGAATAGCAAATATAAAAGTCCGCAAATAAACAACCTGGTCTTCCATGCCAGACGACACCTTCCATTTGCAATATCATCATTAGGTAGCAAGTGGCAACTATTGAACACTACTAATAACTCGACCCGCTTACTGGTGTTATCGCAATAGGTTCTCCCTGTCGCCAACCAGTTGGGGGTCAAAGTCTATGCAACACAAATACAAATCTTTTTACTACACTGCGTGCGTCCCACACAGAGCAAATCCCGAAAAAAAACATTGGTATACCCAGGAATGGCAGTCTCTATGACTCTCTAAACACTATATTTTTAGACGTATATCCTAGCAAGCAGTCGCTCGGAAATGAACTGCCTGTTTCCGAATACTAGTCGACTTTATAGAAATGTTGTGTAGAAGATTAACTGGAGCAAGAGATGAAAGCATCTAATATAAGCTTCCCCAGCTTCCTGTACGCAAATGTGTATGCTCCGACACGCGGCCAACAGTCTGGCTAGTAGGACCTATAATTTAATACATTTTTAAGGAGGTTGTTTTTAATTCTAGACCATTCTCCGTCCCCTACGGGCTCGGAACTCACCGTGATTTTTTTTTATGATTTATTCCGTAAAGCTATTGCCCGTGTACGGCATTTACCTTGTCTAAATTGGAAACCATGCAAACCAATTTAAGAGTGGCCGGTCTGGGTCTCGAACCCAGTCCTCCCAAATGCAAGGCAGAGGCTTTGCCACTAAGCCATCTTGCTCGGTTATAGGTATATCTTCAATGCACCGAGGGCCGGACATGTTGAGACATCTAGGGTTTGCCCAACAGTTCTTGTGGCAGCATGGCGGCTTACTCTCAGCGGCATGGTTTATCATCTATTCTCAATGAGCATCGCTCAAAGAAAATTCGATCAACAACAGGGGTCGAACCGGCGACACCCTGGTAAATGACAAGCATGACTAACGCACTAGTCCCCTAAACCACGCCGCCACGGCCAGTAGACCTGAAAGGCTAGATAGTGGTTTTCGACACTTGTTAAGCAGCCCTTTTACGGTTTCCAGTTGTACCCCGATGCATGTCTCCGTATCAGACTAGTGGGCAACCGAAGCGTGCTAAGAGCTGGCCGCCCTGTTAGCATGTAAGTAAGTACGAAATCCAGCGGCGCCACTCGCCAATGTGTTAACTTATCTATGCCAATAATATTGTCCTCTACTCCCGGAGACAACAGTCGCTTGTATCACTGCATGAGTTTGTTAACCTCAACTCTCTAGTGATAAATGTATTAAAAACTAGAGCAATATAATTTTGCGGAGGCTGGCTCGATACCTTTTTTTTATGAATTTAGATCGATGACCAATAACTGCTGCAGGGGTCCAAGTTGCAAACGCAGGTATTTGGCTATCGGGTTTGCAATGCATCGATTTCATAAAAAGTTATGCACACGAAATGGGTTTCACGACATAAAGATCGAGTGAAACTGCAAGTTACATGGAGAGTCGTGTGATATGATCAGTGTGCAGAAGCTACACCACTGACGAAAGTGAGAAGGAACCGTATAATGCTAACAATAATAATAATAATAATAATAATAATAATAATAATAATAATACTAATACTAATAATAATAATAATAACAATAATAATAATATTAATAATAATAATAATAATAATAATAATAATAATAATAATAATAATAATAATAATAATAATAATAATAATAATAATAATAATAATAATAATAATAATAATAATAATAATAATAATAATAATAACGTCCCACACAGCATACATTGGACTCCTACAGATGCAGCGCTGCAGCTCGAGAGCTGCTAGACAGTGCTCCAACCTTCAGTGGAAAAAGCTGTCTTTCTGGCAGCACGTGACACATTGAGTGGAGTCTTTCTAAAGTGCCTCCTTTCCCCGCAGCTGGGTACCATGCTGGACCTCTTACCTGCATCAAAAGCCATGGTATAGTTTCTAAACACGCTGAAATCGATGCAATTATAAGAAGAGCTTAGTATGGGATGCTACAGTGTCCTGTACAGTGGCTCCCTTCTATATACGCCACAGTTCACTAGAAACGGGATGGGTTGCCGAGCGCTCAGATAATGGGAAATACGCAGGTACCGGGAACTGGAGACAAGTTACATCTTAGTGCCAATATCTATGGAAAAATGGGTCCGGTAAGCAAGGGAACTAAGAGAATCATCAGTGAGCTGGGCCAACGAATTACAGATCTCACAGGGAATCGGCGCGAAGGCGAGTTTCTACGGCAACTGCTGTCGCTTGCAGTCGGCTGTATTGTCGGTTCCATGAAATAATAGTTAGGAGCTAGGAGAAGACAATAAGTACACGTTCACACCTCACAATTGTAACATTTAAACAATGATAATAAAACCGTTCCAACCTCACAACTGTACGCTGATAAAACAATAACAAATTTTAAAAAATGATTTATTATTATCATTATGATACATGTATCATCATTATGTATGTTGGTTTTAAACACTGGTTTATTATTATTATCATTATGTACATGTAGCATCATTATGAATGTACAATAATAAGAAGAAAAAGAAGAAGAAGAAAAAAAACGAAAACATGATGGACAATATCTTCAGCAGCGTTTCTAGCAAAAATATGAAAGTTTGTTATACGGAACCCTGTAATGCCAATTGCGCAGAAAAAATAAAAGTGGCGTAAATGCACAGAGTTAGAACCGAGATATAATTTCGTGCCGATTGCAATGGAGACAGTAGAAGGATGTAAGAGCAATAACGATAATCTAGAAAAAACCTTGACTATCAGTACAGTCATTCAATAGTTGTCTCGGTTATGTAAATTAGAGATACTAGACGTTCAGTGGGTTTGAGAGTGCACCCACACTATCTAGACTACCACGTACTTATGCACTAGGTAATTTTGTTCGAACGTCTCTACCATACATACCTTTGCCATTACGAGTGATCGAGTTAAAGCCGACAATATGAAAGCGTTTCTGAGTGGAGGAAGTAAGCGTCAGGCAAACAACAGGTTCCTTAGTTTCAACATACACACGCGAGTCTCCTCATAGACACACAGGAGGACACTTTAGACGGAATCGGTTATCTAAAAAAAAATCCTTTCGAAGCTGACCCTCAGTTATCTAGGCACACAGTTTTAGACACGATATACGCCCTCGATCTTCTTCGGTCTGTACGATCTTCCACTGTACGCCGAAATGTCTGCCGTGCTTTCCCAGCAGCAGCAGCAGCAGCAGCAGCAACAACAACAATAACAACAATCTGAACACTAAAACAATAGCAAGATGTACTCAATGAAAAAGGTCACCCACCCGCGAACAGCAGCCGAGACCTTGCAAACACCGCGAAGCACCGACAAAACTCTCGAATCGAACACATATCAAGCACATGCATGTGTAGATCGGCATACGGCGCACAACGTAATGTGCCTACAAACGTGCCCCACACAGCCACGTTGTGGTATTCGAGCGAGCGAGAGCAGGCGACGTCAGGCGGGTCAAAGAAGGTCTGCCAACATTCACGTCGATTCACGAAAGATATCGCATGTGCCACATACAACGAACTTTACACGTGCAATCCACGAGTTACTGCTAGTTCGGAGAGCGTTGCGCAATGTACGAAGAATGTCACACTATCTATACGAGTACATTAGATACAAGCAGATATCAACTAATACGGTTTGGTTTTAGCAAATGCACGTCTTCATGCATTAATTCATCACACCTTAGAAACTCATTTGACGCGTATGGATCAGATCTGTACATCTACAGCCAGCTAACAAAGCATAGGTGAGACAGTTCATATGTATGTATGTATATATATATATATATATATATATATATACGAGGTGTGTTCAATCGTTATCGCGACTTTTGAATTTTCGCGGGTTACGTATATTCGAATTTCGATTTTTTGTGGCGTTATGTTGGTACTCATGTCTCTCACTTATGCCGACAAGCTCGGCCATTTTGAATGTTCACTTAATTGTTGACAGCTGCTTTGCTTGCACGTGTTTTGGATCGTCTTCGATTTTTACCTATTCAAAAAAATGGATCAAAGAACCTGTATCAAATTTTGTGTGAAAAACGAAATTAAGTGCGCGGATGCATTCCGAATGTTGACTGTGGCATACGGAGAAGCTACCTTGGACCGAAGCAACGTTTATCGGTGGTACAAAATGTTCTCAGAAGGCCGAGAAGATGTGAACGACGAAGAGCGTGCCGGACGCCCGAGCACTTCAACAACAGACGAAAAAATTAATGAAGTGGAGAAAATGGTATTGGCCAATCGTCGAATCACCGTTAGAGAAGTTGCTGAGGACCTAAACATATCGATTGGCTCGTGCCATTCGATTTTTATCAATGATTTGGGCATGAGACGGGTCGCCGCGAAATTCGTACCAAAATTGCTCAATTGCGACCAAAAACAGCATCGCATGAACATTGCTAATGAGATGTTGGACTCTGTCCGCGACGACCCAAATTTGCTCCAGAGGGTCATAACTGGTGACGAATCGTGGGTTTATGGTTATGACGTGGAAACCAAAGCTCAATCATCTCAATGGAAACTGCCGCACGAACCAAGACCGAAAAAAGCGCGCCAAGTTCGGTCGAATGTGAAAGTTTTGCTGACAGTTTTCTTCGATTGCAGGGGCGTGGTGCATCATGAGTTCTTGCCACAGGGTAGAACGGTCAATAAGGAATATTACCTGCAAGTTATGCGCAATTTGCGCGAAGCAATCCGCCAGAAACGCCCGGATTTGTGGAAGAACAAAAATTGGCTTTTGCACCACGATAACGCCCCTGCTTACACATCGTTGCTTGTGCGCGAGTTGTTGGCCAAAAACAACACACTAATGATGCCGCAGCCACCGTATTCCCCAGATCTGGCCCCCTGTGACTTTTTCTTGTTCCCTAAACTGAAGAGGCCCATGAAAGGACGACGTTACGCTACGCTTGACGAGATAAAGACGGCATCGAAGGAGGAGCTGAACAAGATAAAAAAAAATGGTTTTTTGAAGTGCTTCGAAGATTGGAAAAACCGTTGGCACAAGTGTATAATATCTCATGGGGATTACTTTGAAGGGGACAAAATAGATATTCATGAATAAATGAATAATTTTTGAAAAAACACAAAAGTCGCGATACGTTTTGAACACACTATGTATACAGGTAGTTCAACAAATTCTTAGAATGAAAACCAAGAATTTTCCAAATCTTGTTTTTAATTTTTTCTTATTCGATATACTCCCCGAGAAGCTCAATACACTTTTCCCACCGAGATTTCAGAGCATCTATACCTCTTGAGTAGAATTCCGCGTCTTTAGACTGAAAATAGGCATTGACAGCAGCCTTACCCTCTTCATTGCTGGAAAAACGCTTTCCACCGAGACTATTCTTCAAATGTCCGAAGAGGAAATAATCAGAGGGGGCCAGGTCTGGAGAATAGGAAGGTTGTTCAAAAAGTTCGAACCTCAGTTGGGCCAGTTTTGCCGTTGCTTGCCGCGACTTGTGTGCGGGAGCATTGTCCTGGTGAAACAGAACAACCTTATTCTGCAAAGCGGGCCGTTTCACGATGAGTTCTTGCTTCAGGCAGTCCAACAGTCTTGCATAATATTCTCCCGTGATCGTTTTACCGCTCTCAAGGTAGTCGACCAGAATTATTCCACGTTGGTCCCAAAAAACCGTAGCCATCATCTTTCCGGCCGATACCGTTGTTCGCACCCTCTTCGGAGGTCCTTCACCAGATGCACACCATTGACGAGATGCTTCTTGGGTCTCGGGAGTGTAGTGATGGACCCAGCTTTCATCGACGGTCATGAATCTGCGCCAAAAATCCGACGGATTTTTCGACATCTTGGCCAAATTTCGCTGTGAAGCGGAAACACGCGCGTCCTTTTGGCCTTAGTTGAGCAAATGCGGCACCCATTTTGCTCTGAGCTTTTTCATCTTCAAGTTTTCGTGCAGGATGAAATGCACTCTACCCAAACTGATCCCCAAGGCCTCCGCTATCTCCCTAATGTTCACTCGCTTATCTGCGGCAACGATTTTCCGCACTTTTCCCACGTTTTCCTCATCAGTTGCCGTTTTTGGGCGTCCTGACCGTAGTTCATCCTCGGTGCTCCTGCGACCTCTTTTTAACTCATTAATCCAGTTGGAAACAGTGGCAAAACATGGCGCAGAGTCACCGTACACCTCGTCTAACTCAGTTTTCACTTGGGTCGCATTCCAACCTTTGAAATAAAAATGCTTGATAACCACTCGAAACTATTTTTTCTCCATTTTTCAAAATCACGCCGATACGTTGCACGGGAAAAGCGATCAAACGAAATCGCAACAGCCAATCACCATAATATTTTGACTGCTAACATTCGAAAAGTTGCCGTTTCCAATAGCGGTGAAAGCGCGCCAAAATTCGAATTCTGAAAAGCTCATTTTAAGAACTTGTTGAACTACCTGTATATAAATTCCGGAAGGCATAAATATATATATATATATATATTACTCCCGTTACTGATTATGCCTCTCTGTCAAAGAACGTGTATCCAAGCGATACAAACACGCGAAACTATTTGGCTTTGAGTTAATTCGGAATCCCCCTAGAGCTGCTGAGTAAACTTACTAGATCCTAGCGTATTTCGGATTTCATGCAATCACCTCTTTCTAATGCATTAACGTAATAAATTATATATATATATATATATATATATAAATAAGCGAATTAAATTTTTTAGGGCGACCACATCGGTTAATAGTTGAGCCCTGAGAACAAAAAACCGTCGCATTAGCTCAGGTTTGCCTTAATTATACATGTACGCTGGTCGACCTTTATACCACTGGATATGCATGAGTGCTAGGCGAGAAGGGAGTTGAGGTTTCTCACGGCAGGTTATGCTAACTTAAAGCAGTTAAAGATTATCTCTAACTATTATGATAGAAAGATCACAGTTGTCGTAAATCGATACAGACAGGACCAGAAATTAAGGCCAATAATTCGTAAACGGTGATCCGAAGTTACGATCAGCTTGTCGACGACTATACTCTTTAGTCCGTAGAATTCATAAAGAAAGCTTAAGACGCTTCCTAATAAGAGCCAACACCACTGTCAGAATTGGATGTGCCGCCTTAGTGTTTAGAAATTTAACTGCAGTTGGGGTGAGCGCTGTGATGTAGTTATGCCCTGGCGTCTATCAAACGATAGCTCCGCCTGTGCGTATAAAGACCGTTTTCTAGCCCATTTGCTCTAGTAGAAAAATTTGCACTAACAACGTCGCTGGTACTTTGGAGATGATATTCTGGACTAGCGCCACAGATGAGCCTTTGGTACCGTACGACAAAATTGCGGATCACCTTGTCGAGCTGTTCTCATTCAAAAAGCAGACTTAGGCATTTTCCTATGCTTGTCGCCCTTTAAAAAAAATATTGAAAATTTGAACCGTCATCGCCGAAAATCAAAGTGATGGACGTAATGCCCTTGTTGTTGTTTGTGCTGTTACTGTTGCTGTTGCACACACTTGAAATTTAAAAAACTGTATCGCAGGACAGCGCTAGAAAGTGCGGTCCTGATACCGGGCGAAGTGCTCGAGCCGTTTTCTCCCGATGTCATACTCGTCTATTTTAGATTCTATTGACAAGTTTAATCTACGGTAGCGGTCTAAATAGCCAACGTAGCCATTCGAATGTTTGATCCATCGAGGTAGTTACAAAAAGGAGAAAAGCTGGTGTGTACCTAACCTCTACTAGAGCCACAA
This sequence comes from Dermanyssus gallinae, assembly GCA_003439945.1. Lineage (NCBI taxonomy): Eukaryota > Metazoa > Arthropoda > Arachnida > Mesostigmata > Dermanyssidae > Dermanyssus > Dermanyssus gallinae. The sequence continues at coordinate 844,353 of QVRM01000121.1, read as the reverse complement.
TCTGAAGAGTGAGTTACTTTACTACTAAGCAAATCAGAAAACTACTAGGAGAAAACCAATACCCGAAACTACTGGCAAGTCAACTTCAAAATAGGCTACGTTTCCCGCCGTCGGTTAGCGGGGTTGTTCAGGGCTTTCTCGTCGTTATCGGTTCTGCATGACGGCTGATGTTCCTAGAATACGACGATATTTTCGCTATTTTATGTGCGTGTATGTATTGCAGGATAACAGGACGGCGGCGCTCTTGAACAGTTTAAGAGTTCTCTCTTACGCTCTTACGTTCACACACACGACGCACGCCAAGTCGTTTTCCAGAAGTCGCGTTAATATAACGTACCACCTCTACTACTTTCTTTGTTGTTAACGAGCGGTTTAAACGACGATTTGCGAGAAGCTGTTACCACGCTGCCACCAAAATAATTGAAACAAGTAGTCGAACACAGATAGCTGGCTGGCTGGCTGACTGGCTAGATAGATCAGCTTCAGATACTAATTAGTATTGTTTAAAATTTGATTAATTATCATCGTCGAGATCCATTGGGCTGGCGAAAAATCATCATTGCTTCGACCGCGTAAGGCGTAGGTGTGGCAGAGGGGATGAACATCTCCGCATTGTTTGTGGTTTATAATGATGTGTGCGTGGCAAGTTAGGCATGTGTGTGACGTGAAGGCATGTAATAAGCTGAGAATCATTTTCAGCGCCGCCTAATGATAACATAAATGTTTTCATACGACGAACATACGACTCAAATATGCCCTAAGGCGAATGCCCGTTAGAAGATTGATTTGTTTCCCTCCCTCCAGTTGAGGGCTCTGTATTAAACATAGACAACATCTGCTTCTTAATGACTTTGCGCATTGGCAAACAACTTTAGTTAAAACGGCTTACCCAGCAAGCAAAAGTAGGTATCTAGATCATACATCGACAATTGTATTTAAAAAACCTGTCCCCCTAGCAATGCTTTTCTTTTAGAATTTCCATGAACAATACTGCAATATTGACAAATAGCCAGACAGCGAACTATTGACCACAACAATTGACCACTACTACACGTGGTGTCTCTGAAGTTCTCTTTATATTCTTTGTCATAGCCCACATCTCACTTAGCCTTAGACGAGCTTCTTGTCTTTCTTTTTTATTGTCTTCGTACAAACTTGATGCGCGTAAAATCGCCGATCGTACAAGTGAATCGAATTGAGCTGCATAAGCCGTTAGACTGCATGAGGACTTCTTATACAACTGTGCATAACAAAACGTTCGCTAGACGGTGCTTCTCACGGGGAACTTTGAGCCGTACGATATAGCGGTTGAACGTGTCTTTGGCATTACTCTAAAGTGTTAAAAAGATCCCATTGTATCTCAAGTTGTTCCGTTTTACATAGCTATAGTTCAACGGCGTACGCAAGCCATTCCTACGTGCATGCCAGCAAAACGCCATGCCCTTTCTAACGTACCTAAGGCTAGATCAATACTATTGCTGCCAAGACCGTCTTGTCAGGGCTGGCCACTTCTGTACGGCCCTTTTTATGGCGGCGCTTCTGATGATGATGGTGATAAGAAGCAGAAAGAAGCCATCTCCAAGTCCAGAGGGACCTTTCGGATCTACAGGCTCAGGACATATGAGAGAATACCATGTAATCAATCTAACAGAGATGGCTTAATTCCGTTAGGACACGTAGTGGTTTTGTATCGGCCAACGTGGCTTGAACTCCACCGATTTTTATGATGTCGTTATAAATAAATGTGGCTATGTAGAGATCAGCCTCGCATATGTAGTTAGTTGCCTTGTTACATCTCGCTGTAGAGTGAAAGACAAGACACATAAAACCCCTTTTCATCAGTAATATGAACT
>QVRM01000121.1:812500-837500 GCA_003439945.1 Dermanyssus gallinae | reverse complement strand
GCAAGCACGTGCGTCTGCCATATATATATACATATGGTGTTCAAAACGTATCGCGACTTTTGTGTTTTTTCAAAAATTATTCATTTATTCATGAATATCTATTTTGTCCCCTTCAAAGTAATCCCCATGAGATATTATACACTTGTGCCAACGGTTTTTCCAATCTTCGAAGCACTTCAAAAAACCATTTTTTTTTATCTTGTTCAGCTCCTCCTTCGATGCCGTCTTTATCTCGTCAAGCGTAGCGTAACGTCGTCCTTTCATGGGCCTCTTCAGTTTAGGGAACAAGAAAAAGTCACAGGGGGCCAGATCTGGGAAATACGGTGGCTGCGGCATCATTAGTGTGTTGTTTTTGGCCAAAAACTCGCGCACAAGCAACGATGTGTGAGCAGGGGCGTTATCGTGGTGCAAAAGCCAATTTTTGTTCTTCCACAAATCCGGGCGTTTCTGGCGGATTGCTTCGCGCAAATTGCGCATAACTTGCAGGTAATATTCCTTATTGACCGTTCTACCATGTGGCAAGAACTCATGATGCACCACGCCCCTGCAATCGAAGAAAACTGTCAGCAAAACTTTCACATTCGACCGAACTTGGCGCGCTTTTTTCGGTCTTGGTTCGTGCGGCAGCTTCCATTGAGATGATTGAGCTTTGGTTTCCACGTCATAACCATAAACCCACGATTCGTCACCAGTTATGACCCTCTGGAGCAAATTTGGGTCGTCGCGGACAGAGTCCAACATCTCATTAGCAATGTTCATGCGATGCTGTTTTTGGTCGCAATTGAGCAATTTTGGTACGAATTTCGCGGCGACCCGTCTCATGCCCAAATCATTGATAAAAATCGAATGGCACGAGCCAATCGATATGTTTAGGTCCTCAGCAACTTCTCTAACGGTGATTCGACGATTGGCCAATACCATTTTCTCCACTTCATTAATTTTTTCGTCTGTTGTTCAAGTGCTCGGGCGTCCGGCACGCTCTTCGTCGTTCACATCTTCTCGGCCTTCTGAGAACTTTTTGTACCACCGATAAACGTTGCTTCGGTCCAAGGTAGCTTCTCCGTATGCCACAGTCAACATTCGGAATGCATCCGCGCACTTAATTTCGTTTTTCACACAAAATTTGATACAGGTTCTTTGATCCATTTTTTTGAATAGGTAAAAATCGAAGACGATCCAAAACCAACATAACGCCACAAAAAATCGAAATTCGAATATACGTAACCCGCGAAAATTCAAAAGTTGCGATAACGATTGAACACACCTCGTATATATATATATATTTATAAACCGAGCAAGATGGCTTAGTGGCAAACCCTTTGCTTTGCATTCAGAAGGCCTGGGTTCAAAACCCAGGCTGGCCACTCTTAAATTGGTTTTCATGGTTCCCAATATAGACAAGGCAAATTCCGGAGTGGATTAATAATCATCCATGACATGAAAAACCGTACACCGACATTAACCTTACGAAAAACTAAAATATATATATATATATATATTTTTTTTTATATATATATATATAAAACACCTGCTGGGCGCGTACGTAGATGTATGCATATCTCAGAAGGTGTTGTCGCTAACATTCGTCTATCGCCAAGTGACCACTGCTATGAGTAGCTTTCGAGTAGCTTCAATAGAACACCACCTATGCGCTTAGGTTACGTCGTGCGTACTCAGCAGCAACTTCTATCCATACGAGAGTGTAGTAGTTTCTCTGTACGCGTTTCTTCGTCTTCTCTCGAGGCGCCGAATGGGGAGCGGCATAGCCTTCCTTAGTTACTATAATACTTAGTACGTATATGGCCTCATACGCGTCGACCAATCACACACGATGGGCACGGTGCCAATTGTTCAGATAATTGTTAGTCGACATTATTGAATAGTTGTTAATCGACATTCTTAACTAGTTGTTGTTAATCGACATAATTGAATAATTGTTACTCGACATTGTTTAGTATTTGTTAATCGACATTATTGGGTAATTGTTAATCGATATTACTTAGTAATTGTTAATCGACATTACTTAATAACCGTTAGTCGACATTATTTAATCATTGCTAATTGACAACACTAACAAGCCAATGACATGTTTACTAGCGAGGCGAGAGAGCCGCTCCGCGCAACATTTCAAGCCAATTCATCACTCAACGACCACGTCGCTGTTGTATGCTAGCTGTTAGCAAGCACTAAAGCTATTTGTTTAATTTCTGATTGGCAACAGGTTGGCAACCTTTCGACGATTCGTTGCCCGAGATACATGCTTGCCCAAGACGGAGAACATAAAAGGGATTCTCGATAGCGAGCTATTGGTTTCAGCTTTCTCTACAACATTAGCCTCATGTGGGTACACGAGGCTGCTCGTGAAATCCTCAGAATTAGTCAAAAACAGATTTAGACGAATGACAAGCTTGCAGAAAGTTTTGAGAACTAACAAAACACCGCACTGTAATTGTAGACTAGCAAACAGCTCTTACATACCCGACAAGGAGCCGAAAAAGGTAAGTAAGGCCTGTACAGAACAAGCATCGATTTTTTGTTGCAAATTGCCCAACATACGCAACGTGGCCAGCGTTACCGTCATAAAGAGACTTGGGAAAGTTCTTCTTCTGAGCTTCTGATCTTCTGCAGAAGACAGAAGCATAGAATGTCCGTAAACGTTTGTCGTTATACTCTAAAAACCGACGAGAACTATATGACACACATTAGGGTAAGCGCTCTTCTCTCCCGTAGCAAAAAGAGTCGATTCTCTTACAGTTACAGCAAAGGCTTTTTTTTTTTTTTTTTTTTTTTTTTTTTTAAGGGGTGGAAAATGCATTTACGCACACCCGCCGATATAATGACGGGTAGTGTGGGGCTAGACGCTCGGAGAGGGAATACGCGACTCACTCTAATCCGAGCGTACTACCCACTAAAAACCACCCCCCCCGGAACCCCCTCCTGGTTCGGAATTGTGAACCATTACCTCGAGACCAGGAGGGAGGAGTCTCACGCTTCAACCCTTTCCTTAGTCTGTAGGTGCATCCCGAGCAGGTAAGTCCTGCTGGGTTAAATCAGGGGGGCTCCGGGCGACGAATCGCGCCCGGCGATTATTCTCCAGCCGGATCTTTTCGCGCATGAGCCCGTCGAGGTATTTTAGGCCAGCACTCCAATTAGTCGTTGAGTCGACCATGTGCGTGACGATCACTTGCGCGGTAGATGCCCGTAGGGTAAACGGTGAGCTATCGCGGTACGCAGACAACGCCGTGCATGTCTCAATTGTATGCGCGGCATCATCGGGCACTCCGGCGTCGCAGAGAACGCATATGTCCGTCGCGGCTTTTCCGATCTTCATCATGTACGCCTGAAACTGACCATGTCCGCTCAGCGCCTGGGCAGCGTAATATGTCATTGGTCCCTGTGCCGTATACCACTTGCGCAAGTCCGTGATGAGGAAACGTGTCCACGTGCCTCTCGTGTCTCCGGCAGGCGGGTGGGTCCACATCTCCGCCCAAGCGGCGAGTGTGGCCTCTCGAGCCTTGGTCCATGATATCTCTCCGTTTAATCTCCGCCTACTCCTCTCCTCCGCCAGCATGTCCCATGGAAGCAGGCATGCGAGAACAAGCAGGACGTCCGTGGAGACCGTCCGGTACGCCCGGCTAACCCGAATTGCCACACCCCGTTGGGAGCGGCGCAGAGCCTGGCGGGCCGTGTCCGTCCTGAGTGCTAAGTCCGCCCACACTGGCGCGGCATAGAGCGCGACCGCTTCTGCAACAGCAGCTAGTAGACGCCGTTTGGGATCGGACGCGCCTCCCTCCCGGGGTAGTATTCGGGCCAGGTTGGCCGATACTCTTGCCACCTTTTGCGTAACCTGCCTAATGTGGGGCAGGCCAGTTAGACCTGTGTCCAAGGTCACCCCTAGGTACCTGGCGTGGCGGGACGGCGTGAGAGCGTGCCCGTTGAGCTCCAGAGACATAGGCCCTATCCGCCTGCGTCCTGTTAGAAAAAGGGCCTCGGTTTTCTGTGGTGCTAACTCCAGGTGATGTTCAGTCATCCACCTGTTTATCCGGTCAAGAGCCGTGTTTGCCCTGGCCTCCAGGATAGTCCATGTGCGAGCGGTGACTACCAGTGCAAGATCATCCGCGTAGGCGATTGTCTCCACCCCATCCGGCAGGTCGTCGAGCCGCAAGACACCATCGTATGCCACGTTCCATAGAATTGGGCCGAGTACGGAGCCCTGCGGCACCCCCGCCGTAATTTGATGGGTTTCGCCTTGCGTGAGGAGTGTCCGCTCCTCCAGGTACGACGATAGTATGCGCCGCAGGTACGGGGAGATACCCTTATGCTCGAGCGCACTCATTATTGTCGACCAGTTGGCGGTGTTGAACGCATTGCGGACGTCCAGCAATATCAATAGCACGTAGTTGCGTGACCAAAGTGGCCGCTGCTGCTCGGCGCGAGCCGCCTCTATGACTCGCTCCACGGCGTCAAGGGTGGATCGGCCCCTGCGAAATCCGTATTGGTTATTTGAGAGGGCATCTCTCGCCTCCAGTTCGTCGTTTAAACGCCGAACGAGCACGTTTTCGACTAGTTTGCTTACAGCGTCGAGTAAGCATATGGGGCGATGCGCTGACGAGCCGGGTGAGGCGTTCGGCTTCGGTATCAGTACTAAATGGGCACGTTTCCACTGGGTGGGAAAGCGACCCTCTACGAGCAAGCGTGACACTAGCTTTGCAAGAGGCTTGGGATAGGATCGTGCCAGCAGTCGCACCACGTCCGGTGGGACCCCGTCCGGGCCCGGGGCTTTACCCGGTGCTAGCCGCTCCGCCGCTTCTATTATGTCCTCTGTTGTTACTTCCGGGATCTGTTCAGGGTCAACGGGAATGCTGGTATGAACGCGGGCCGGTTGTTGCGGAAAGAGCTTGAGAACTACCCGGCGAATTTCTTCTGCCGGGAGAGGTGGTGGTGGTGCGCGGAGCTTGCCCATAACGATTCGATAGGGAAGACCCCACACGTCCACCTCAACCGAATCCACCAAGGCCTTCCAGGATTCGACTTTTGCCTGCTGAATGAGCTTTCGTAAGTAGAGTCGATGCGTACGATAAAGGTCCCCTAGGCGCTCAACCCTGGCAGTGGCATCTGCCAGAGGGTCGACATTGTGCCCCTGTCGTCTTCGTTTCGCCAGCCAAGAGCGTGCACGTGTCAGTGTGCGGTTCGCGCGTAAACAGTCTACACGGGCTGTCTGAATAACCGAGCTCCACCAAGGTTTAGCAGGCCGGGCTCTCGTGCCGCCACGTCTGGCTGGGCCCCCGGCCGCCCGGCAGGCAGCCGCCAGGATTTTAGCCAGGGTATCCGCGTCTAATGGAGTGTCCGCCAAGCGATTGAACCGGTTTCTAAAGAAGGTCTGAAGAGCCTTTTTGTTGATGTATCGCATCTGCCACGTGCGCCTCCGCGTATCGGGACAACGCGTGATCGGCGAGAGCAATTCAAACGTTAGATAGCGGTGGTCGCTCAAGGTTTCCTCGTTCTCCTGGACCTTCCAGTCTTGTATCCGTCGTAGGGCGCTCGGGTCCGCAAAGGTGAGGTCTAAGAACGATGTTTGACCTCGGCGCGCGAACGTAGGAACGTCGCCATGGTTGGCCAGGGTCATGTTGTGCTCGGACATCCAGTCAAGAAGAGTCGCGCCTTTGTCGGTGGCACGGTGACCCCCCCAGGCAGTGTGCACCGCATTGAAGTCCCCCGTGACAAGCAGTGAGTGTTTTGGGTATCGGTGAGATGCTATTGACACCGACAGCCTATCCAGGTAGCCCTCCAGGTCATGCAGAGTTTTATTAGGCGAAAAATAACACGAATATACAACGATATTATTGTGTGGAAGGTACGCCCACACGAAGCCTTCAGCATGACCCCAATCGGTGAGGGAGAGCGTCGCGTCTTGACGTGTCCACCAGATGGCCACATTGCTTTGTGCATCAGTGTACATGTTAGGTGTTGAACGAGAGATGTACACATTTGGTTCTGATAAGAGGCAAAGGCCTACCTGGTGTTGTGTGGTGTATGCGTTCAGTAGGTCGTGGGCCGCCCGGCACCGATTGAGGTTTACCTGGAGAAATCTGACCATTACTCTTCCTGGGGGGTTTCAACCTGGGAGGCATTGCCCGCCGTTTGCCAGTCTTCCGTCGGCGCGAGGGTCCTACGGCAAAATTGTCGCCGCCCTTGATCCAACGCGTGTTCAGCGGGTCTGGATGCTTCTGGTAGGGCGCCCCCTGTTTTTGGCTCTCCATGTGAAATAGACTCCCTCCGCTTACGTGATTCTTGTAGCTGTGTGCGGTATGACGGGCAGGCCATACTGTCGGCTCTGTGGCCCGAGACCTCGCACACAATACAGTGTGTTGTCTCGGCTTTACACGCAGCCACCGCATGGTCTGGCGATCCGCATCGACGACAGAGGCGGGCGGCCGTTTTGGGTGCCGTGCAGGTAGCAGCCTTGTGGCCGGGTCTCTGGCAGTTGAAGCACGTGGGCAACCTCTCCCAGACCTCGGGCCTGCACCTGCTGCCCGCGATCAGGATAGATCGCTGGGCCTGAAGCCACCGGGCTGTAGGGGCCGTCACTTTCAGCAACGTGTACCAGCGGGTCGTGGTGCGGCCCTGGCGTGGGTCACTAGCCACTATAGGAACCGCCTCAGTGGCCGCCAGTAGCTGACGGATGTCTGTCTCTATCCTTCTAGCACTGGCCAGAGGATTAATGCCCCATAAGGCCACTTCTCGCAAGCCGTCACTGATTCGGCTGTCAGTCTGGTGGCCAGTTGCCTTGCTGATGTCTTCTGCCAACTGAGCGCCGAGATCCTGGGTGATGCCCCGTAGTCGGATAATGACGTCACCGTCATTATTCCTGACGAGGCCGCTAACAGCTGACCCCACTTGTGTGTTGTCGGCCAGATGAGCTCGTAGACTCTTCACTGTGTCGGCCCAGGTCTGGCCCTCTCCGACCCTGACCCTGAGAGACAATTGTCCCGCCAGGACTGGGGCCGGTGGCGGGGCTTTACTCGCACTCATTGGCGACCGACCTGCTTGCGGCCTGTCTGCCCGGCAAAGCTCTATAAGGCCATCTCGTGATGACTGGGCCACGAGAGCCGCCAGAATCCGCTGCGTCGTCTCTGATCGCCACTGGTGGGCGACGTATAGGAGAGGGGGTTCCGTGCTCGCTGAGGTTGAGAGCTGGGTCATGCGATCAATAACGGAGCGGAACAGAGTGATAACAGCCTCATCGCAGGGCTTGTTGGGATGTAAAATGCCTACTACAAGGTGGCGATCTTCACCTCCGTTGCCTGGAGACCCATCGAGGGTCTCCCAGGTGTCTGTGGTATGCAACACCGCCGCCGTACCTGGGGGCTGTGTAAGCAGCCGCGGTAGAGAGGGAAACTGACTAGCGAGACCGGCGAGTGCCTCCGAGTCAGCCTTTGCCCCCGGGACGACCAGCACGCCCCTCACTTCTCTGAGGGAAGTGATCCTCTCGAAAGATGGAGGAACCTGCCGAAGGGAGCTCAGAGGCCAGAATAGGCCCGTTAGTTTAGCAAAGTCTTCAGCCGTCGTCGCCGCCGCGATACGCGATTCCAGATACACTCGGGCAGCCTCAGGATCCGCCGGGGCGCAGCGCAGGCAGATTGCTGAAGGGTCCGAAGATTGAGGAGGCCGCGCCAGCAACTCATCTCGTTCCCTCTGTGCCGCCTCCAACAAGGCCCGGAGGCTCCCGATCTCCTCCTCCGCGTCCTCCAGTGAGGTCCGCAGAGAAACCTTAAAGGAGTCCACCGCAGTTTCGACCCTGCGGAGATCCAGGTCCAGTTTCTCTGATACCTCTTTTAGCTCCATCCTGGTATTCCTTAACTTGCAGGCCTCTACCACTGTCTTAACATCTCCCTTGAGGACTGCTAACGCCCGGCCGTATGCCGCCTCTGCGTCAAAGCCCCGTTTACGATCAGCCTCCGCGCAGTCCGTCGCCTCCGTCGCAGAGGTCTTGAGTGTCCCGGTGTGTTGGTCACCGACGTCAGAGATGCGCTTCTTGTCGGAGCGAAGGCCCGTCGGGGATGTATCCGCCGGGCGTTTTCTTATGCCGACAGGCTCGGCGCACGACTGGTCCATCTCCTTTAGAGATTCTACACCATCGACGTCAATGGCAGGACGGCCCGGTTCCTCAACAGGAACGTTAAGGTCGCTCCTTATGTCCTTGCTGGTAGGCAGCGGAGGATCTGGCGGCGGCCTCGCATGGCCCGACGACCGGCGTACGGGCATATCTTTTTTTTTTTTTTTTTTTTTGTTTTTTTTTTTTCGGGCGTGCTAGACTAAGCAATGCCTACTTGGTAAATCGCCTCACAGGTCTGCTTCGTCGGACTGCGCGCGGAGACGAGACGGCTTCGTCTTCGTCTACACTGTCCGTCGGACAGCGCGCGGAGAGGAGATTGCTTCGTCTTCGTCCGCACTGTCCGTCGGACTGCGCGCGGAGACGAGATGGCTTCGTCTTCTCTCGCACACAGCGCTCGGCCAGAGCAATTGTAAGCCAAGCCTACACTGTTCTAAGATGGCGGCGCCCACGCAGTGCTGTGTTGCTTCGTGGCGTGCACGAGAATAAGAAACTCACAGAATTTGAGACAACTCACCCACGACTCCTTTCTTGTGCACAGTGTACTCCTAGTCACTAAGTTTATCTGTTCCACACAATGAAACGAACGAAGGAGTCTCCCGTACTACTATCCGATGATATTTTCCGGGACCGATCTCACATGCGTCCGCATCGTTCGTCTGCAACACGAGACTCCCAGTCGCCGATCTTTACACTTCGCAATTTAATCCGCACCAAGATGTTCCCCTCCCAGTTTGTTTGGTAACACGCAATTACAGCAAAGGCTAAGAGTCATCTACATTGAACTTGCTTACCTTGCATTTTTAACCGCGATTTGCCGTACCGTAATAACACTTATATGGCTTTGCCATATGGTTGTTAGAAGGTTTTGCATACCCCACTCTAAATAAGCGTTTTTATACATCTAGCAAATCAGCAGTAATGGCGAGGCAAACTTTGCAGGATACCTTCTTAGCCCTTAAACTTCATTCGACATCGTTCCTCTCTACTAATGCTTGCAACCCTTTCGCATTTTCTCCTCGGATCTCTGTGGCAGTAATCTGCCAATTAGCAAATGCAAGTTTCAGCCCATTTTTCACCTGTTAATCTGTTATTAACGCTGAACTGGCCGACATGGACGGTCGTCATTGAATCGCTCCCACCGTCTCGTCGTAAAACGAACCCGACCATTTAAAAATTCCGGTTGAACGTATAACTGATATATATATATATATATATATATATATATATAACGTGTGTTGCAAAAAATAGCAACTCATGTTTTTTTGGTGATAATTTCGGCTTGATTTATTTGAATACCTTGAAATTTTAGGGCATGATGTACACGATGAACCACGAGTATGGCGTTAATTTCGTTGCAATCTCACAATCGGTTCATACAAAAAAAAAACTAAAAAAGTGTGAAAAAACAGTCTTGCAAAAGCATCGAGCAATTCAGCAGTAATTGCGCGAAATCCTTCGTTTCCCGTCTAACGCAGAACTTTAATTCGTTCAGGGTCGCTCCTCGTCGACTTTTATCGACCTCTCTTCGTTACAAGAATATACTCCAACAGTTAAAATAGCATGTGCCCGTAATCCTGCATAAATTTGGAATGTTTGCTGGAGACAGATGACGCTCAATTAACTAAGTTTAAGTTAAAGTAATTAGCACAACTATATAGGGTGTATGTTAGAACAGCGAACAATAACAAGAAGCCGAAGTAGGTAAGTAAGGGAACGCTTTTTTTCAATTCGAACACGTGTGAGGCACATGCGCACTTGCAGGCAGCTTAGGGTCTGAATTTGTGTGACGAGCTCTTACAGCAACTAAACATAGTATGTGTCTTTCCAGGCTTAGTAGTTTTAAAAGTTTTTAGGCAGCCCGCGGATTTAATTTGCGGGCCCGAAGCGGGTTGGAAAACAATGAGTCAGATCAATCCCGTGTTTTAAAATAATGATACTAACAACGCTATTAATAAAGCATAATCATTCTTATACTATCGAGCATATATTCGTCATAGGGACCATGCGCAGCAACAACAAAAACAACGCTAATGATGATGATGACAGCTATAACAATGACACCGATGTAAACAACCGATGACCCGATGTGTTCGTGGATGCGTGCTTTTATTATTATTATTATTACAATTGTGATGAACTGATATGAACGTTTAATCCAGTGTCTCCAACGTAATGGGTACAAAATAGCAGCTCCTCAAAAGCTCGAGATTTTTTTTTATGGAACGGTTACATTTCATACAAGATTTTATTATTATTATTATTATTATTATTATTATTCTCAGCTGAACCTGGGTGGGTAGCAAAACACGCGCACGCCAGAAAACGGAATAAATACGCTGGACTGGAAGCAAGATATATGTTTGTGCCTATTGTCATGGAGACACTAGGATCAATTAGCAAGGAAATCGAAGTATTCCTCAAAGAATTAAGTGAACGAATTTAGGAGATCACGAGCGACCGAAGTGAGGGTCAATTCCTGAGGCAAGCGTTGTCTTTGGCCGTTTGCAGAGGAAATGCGGCATCTATTTTAGGCGCCATCGAGTAAAGTAACTATTTTAAAAAATTGCGGTAGTACGTTCAAACCTCACAACTGTAACACTGCTTAAGATGAAATAAATAAAAATATGTATTTATTGTTATTATTCATATTATTAGAATGAGCCAGATTAATTTATTGTTATTGTAATTATTATTACTATTCTATACATAGTCTACTGACAGGCTTACGTGCGAACGACGAATCGCATCTCAGTCGCAGGAACAGTTGAATAGCCTTTACTTTAACGCCAACGGCGACAGCTGTTTTCAACTACTAGGTGCACTATATGCGTGTTGTTTTTCTGTTGTTTTTTTTTGCCGTTTTTATAGAGTTGATTGATTCTACAACCATTGTCATTGAGACTGCCTTCGTCCCTTACTCCGTTCCGTACTACATCAACTACTTCTCTAGTTAATATTACTGCTACGACAATTACGGATCCAAATCGAGTCAAACCGGGTCTAACTAAAAGATTAATGATAAGATGGGTTGCGATCGTGTTCCTCGTCGGCAAAGTCGCGTTTGTCGCGGCACCGCCACCGGAGGCGACGCCGGCAGTGTTATAGAACTATTGTAGCGTTCGTAGGAACACAAGTAGCGACCGGCTTATAAAACCGGCGACCAAAGAGATAGGGCTATGTAGATGTACATAAACAGGCATACATAGAACGGCAGGCGAATACATACGTCGATGTTGTCGGATGAACAACAAACAGGCTCGGATGGAACAAATGCATGCTGCATATGCTTTGCTCGCTGTATGTTCTAACAGCAACAACCAACTGTAATAACAGGCAACGAAAACAACACTACAACAACAACAACAACAGCAGCAGCAACAACAATCTGAAAAATAACAACAGCAGTCAGCAAAACAAAAGAAGCACACGCGTGTACACAAACGAACACCTATATATGCTAATTGACCTGCAATATCCGAGGCATCATAAACTATAAACTCGGAGAGACCTTTGGTTTGGCCATTCCACGCTGCGCCGGGGTGGATGAAAATTTTAAGCCCAGAAAGGTATCAACTGCTCTGGCCGGCAACTTCAGGCAGGCGCTTAAAAATGAGTACACGTTCAGAACAGAAACGCGCTCACTGGAGTAAAATCTATAAAGCCACGTCGCGCATTTGTTTTGCGCGTAGTTAGTATATATATATATATATATATATATATATATATATATATATATATATATATATATATATATATATATATATATATATATATACAGAAAGTCATATTTAGTCATAATAAAAGATGAATCGGCTGGCATCTTTCAAATGTCTATACGCTCAACTCTTTCCTCTCCGCGGTCTGCTCTCGTCGTGAACAGAACTAGGCTAAATCTGTAGGGTTTGTGAACATTTATCATGACAAAAGGAAGACTGTGTACGGGCATGGTGGTGAGCTCCTCGTGCAATTTACGGTCAATATAACCGGCCCGGTGAGAACACCTTTGTGAACTTCTATGCTAAAATTTCATAGGACATGTTCAGTACGCGACGCGCCGTGGAAGTGACAATATTGCCGATATGACTTATAGTATCTTGAAACAATGTCCGGAAATATGTTTGGCGACGAGCCCAACAACTTGATATTTCGACAACTGGACAACAAACAACTGAACCTCAACCTGGTGTGTTTCGAAGTCAGTCCCAACAATGTATTCATATAAGATTCAGCTGACCCAAGAGCTCACGTCTGCGAACCATTAGCGGAGCGGCTAAGCTTCGCCAATTGGGCTTCCGAGATGATGCAGCACAATGCCAACTTTTGATGCCGAAAATGATCTTTCCAGACGAAGTCCTTTCCTATCTGAATGGAAGTGAGAACAAACAAAACTGTAGCATCCGGGCAGCCGAGAACCTCACGTGATTCACGATGAAGAGTCGTTACATGTGAATATGTGAGACAGTCTGATGCGGGCTTTGGCCCAAAGGAGTCATTAGACCCTATTTTTTTTTCACATCATGTTGAATGGCGAGCGTTATCGCAGCATGATCATTAATTGTGTTTGGCCGACTTTGGACGGAATCGATGCGAGTGAACCGACTCAGGTGCCAACAAGATGATGCCACAAGCCACACAGCCGGCGTGACAATTGAGCCTTTGAAGATGAAGTATTCTGGACGGGTTATCCTGCGTAACGTGACTATTGACTGGCGTTAAAGATCTTACGATTTAACGCTGTTAGACGTTTCCTTTAAGGTTTTTCAAGGGTAAAGTGTACAGCAATAAAATAAAATCACACAACTGTCAGCGAACTAAAGACCAATAATGAAGCGTGCATTAATGTGATTTTGCCGAATTTACGGGGGAAAGTGCCAACAAATAGTGGATGTCACGTACAGCTTGTGAAAATAAAAAAGTTCACCACCTCACCGATTTTGTATTTCATTGGAGAGGTGTTATCATATATATATATACATATATATATATATATATATATATATATGAAGGTATGCTTCGACTCGGCAAGTTATTCTCCGCCTCAATAAATATTTAGAAATCGGTAGAAATTACATCAAAACCAAATTATATTTGCTGTCAACCATAAAAAGTGTCGAAAGCTTCACCAGGCCCCCTATTTATATATATATATATATATATATATATATATATTATATATATATATATATATATATATATATATATATATATATATGCATATATGGAGAGAGAGAGACAGAAAAAGCGAATACGCATATCGACCATGGAACAGAAGCAGCTAGACGCTATGCACAGATGTGATACATAGTAGCAAACGTACTCCTGCTATTGTTGCTGCTGTTGTCACTGTCGTTGTTGCTATTATTGTTATTGTTGTTGTTTCTGCTGCTGCTGCTTCTATTGTTTGTCTTGTTGTAATCGTGCACCGTCCAGTGCACAATTGCAGGTTGGCTCAAATGACAGCAATCGGCGTTGCAAGAACACAATGCGGCTTCTTCATCGACGACTTTCAGATCTACCGTCAACAGATAGCAGATACTTCACCAACAACACACCGCCGCCGCCGCAGTCGTCTCGATGGCCGCAACGAATGAAGGCGACGATCAAATGTATCGATTTCTTCAATTGCTGTTGTTACAATTATTGTTATCAGCAGCATTATCATAATTATCATCATCATCATTGTTATTATCAGATCGTTGTTGTTGTTGTTTCTGATGCTTTTCTTCTGTTGTTGTTGCTGCTGTTGTTTCTGATGCTTCTTCTGCTGTTCTGCTGCTGCTGCTGTTGTTGTTGTTAATATTGTGTTTATTGTCGCTGTTGCTGCGGGCAATATATGCGGCCCGTATATCGCCTGAAGGTGGTAGTGGGGGGCGGGTGGGTGTTTCGTTCAACAATGTTTTCGAACCAAACCAAGCCGATCTTAACTGGGCTGTTTGCCAGCGTGCACCACTACCTCTCTATCTATGTGAAGTCTGCCTGTCTGGCAGGCAAACCGTTCATCGTCTCACTGACTGACGGCAAGCTACCGGCGAGCGGCTTGCTCGTGCTAATGACGAATGTCCGTGGTCACGAAACGCGGCGAGAGCCACCACGGAACGCGAGAGCAGCATCTCATCCCGTTGAATCCCGTTGCCGTCTAGAACATTCTGAAACGATCCACCGGATGGGATGGACGACTCTGACCAGCAGTTGCTGTCAAGAAAATGTGGCAACCGTGGCAGCGTTGTGGACACGACGAAACCGCATCGCAGTGACACTCTGAAAGTTCTTGGCAGCATACAGCATCGCTGCTTCTGGCCCACCGAAGCTGTTCCACCGAAGAAACTAAGCATGCTTTCCCCGGGCAGCATGTCTAGATCGCGGGCGGCGTTTAAAAAAAACTCGTCGTCGTTGTTGTTGTTGTTGTTGTTGTCGTCGTTGTCGTCATTGTTGTTATTGCTGTCATTAATTGGCGGAGCTTGAATTGATTTTCAATTATGTTTATTTCCCCGAAATTGGTGAGTATAATATACACTCTAGTATAATAGAAGGTTTTCTGCATAATCATTTGCTGTCGTTATAATGTAATAGAGAAGTAGAAGTAGCACTTGTTGTCGTTATTGTTCAAAGATGAGACGGCGCTTGACCTAAATTCGCCTTATTGGCCATCTCCGTGCGCCACACAAGCACGCTGCAACCTGCAGCAATTAAGCTGGACAATTCAATTGCGAGACGTCCTTACAGGCCTCGGAGGCCATGCCATAGATCTACAGCGGACGACTCCCCCCCAGGGTCTTGAAGAACTGGCAAACAGTACCGAACCCTGGGGGGTAAATGTGAGGACTAGGGTTATTTAGTGGGCAACCCCATGCCATCGGGGAGTCCCACACTACCTACGCGCGTCTACACGCCCGGACAGTAATATCTGCGCTGGGTGTGCATAAAGCATTTTGTCCCCAACCTAAAAAAAAAAGCTGGACAATTCGTTTTGCACTCCGACTCGATTTCTCAAGTCTTATTTCCCTTATTTGATATATGGCTACCTCTCCTAAGTCCATCTAAAGTCGCGTTCTGAAAGAATCCGTTCTATTAGGAGCAACCGAGTTGCCGATCCAGTGTAAGCCACGTTGATGATCTACTATCTCCTGAATTTCATGAATTACCTTTAAGATCCTCCCCAGGTGTAAATTGCAAAAATCAATTTATATTTATTGCAGTGCCTTACTAGTTTATTTTCACTGGAATATTTAACGTGCTACATTGAAGTGTATTTGTAGCGGTAGTGGCTTTTTATTCTTGTAAACGTTTGTTTTTCCCTAATAATTACTCATGAATACATTGCTAAATTTTAAATTTTACCACGCCGTACTGTTCTGAAACGGGATGTTATCTTGACAGCTATAAACAACAGGCAAAAATAGCAGTTTGTTGGAGTTCGTTTCGTTGAATCATTCTGTTGAGTTATTGTTCCGCTTCGCTTATATGTTCCGCTATCGAAGGCCGATATAAGTCTATTATGAGTTTGCGATGACGATATGAGCATGTTAATGGCACGGTGCTGCCGCAGGCTTATCGAAGCCGGTGAAGAGCGTCTGTCGAAGTCGTCGAATCAAGATAAAAATTAAGGCACTAAACATTATTCTTTATTATACGTTTCTTAGAGTTACGGACACAACGAGTTATGTATTCCTGAATTTCGCAACGCTATGAGTTTTGCAGCTGTGTTTTTTTGTAATCTTATTCTTCGTACAACGAGGAGTCGACTTGAGTCAAGGGCCTCTAAAGGCTACCAGTACATTTATTTGTTTTTGTACACATGGACTTATATTTTTTAAGCTGACTCTTAGCCATGGTTTACCGTCTACAAAATCGCTTTCGCTTTGCTTCATAGCACGAACCCATTAAATACAAATATGAAATGGCGGAAATTAAACCCGTGCACTTATGTGTCTTTTCTGGTCACAAGGCGCACGCCCCCCCCCCCCCTCATAATATACTCTCATAATAAGCTCATAAATGTACGATGGCTGCAAAATATTAAAAATTAAGTTTACCTTTAAATAAATTAGGGTTTACCGGTAGAACGATTTGTACGTGTTTAATTGCGTCAGGCATCTACCCAAACGGTTGCAGCAGCGACGGTTCTCCTAGATAAGACTCTTTCGGTGACCCCAGAGAAACACATCGAGCCTTGAATAGTCGGCTGATCTTTGTTGCTCGGCCAAGCCACCCATTCCCGACATAAGAGTCCGAACTGCAGAGTTGTTTCATACTGGCGTTCCATCGTGTGACGACCACATTCTCTTCGCTCGATTCTCTTCTTTCTGGAATATCCGCCAACAGTTCTGCTAAAGTCAATTTTTAAAAATTATGTGAGACATTTAACCGTCCAGTTAACCTTTCGCGAACCCGATAAGGTTGTGGCCTATCAGGTTGTGGTTCACCGAACATTGGTCCAGTCCAAACATTCACAAAAAAGCGATCCTGGCATCTTCATGCGGGCTAATCATATGCGGGTTCTTGTTTGCCCGCCAATGACAATTGTGTTTGACAATTCAATACGCCGTGTTGTATGAGCGAGGCGGGTTTATTCGCGGAGGAGAATACAAATGCAAGGGATTTCGCCTCGGTTTCCTTTTTTTGCGGCTCCGCAGCGCCAGTCGTTAATACGTGGTTATTATTGTGATCAGTGGGCCACCGAGTCTGAACTCGCTAAAACCGGTTCGGATCGAAAGTTTTCCCTCTATCGTCAGTACAATACGTGCGGCATCGCGACCCTTACGACCGACACGTGTCGATAATTCCCTAACGTTTGCAGCAGAGGGATTGATCGGTAACGTGCTGAATGATGATGATGATGATGCTGATGAACATCGAAGCGTCGTTCATGGCCGTGAAACAATCCAGTTTCGCGGTATATCGGACGATGTATACGGTCAGATGTGCGGTGACGCGTACTCGTGCGTCAATGCGGAAAAACGCATTCGAACGTCCGATACGTGGCGGACACGAACGATCAGCAGGTAAGCTGTAAGCAGGCACTCACCCATTCCGTTATTCGCACCAGTAAACCTTAGTTACTTCGCAACCACGAATCATACCACCCCTGTATTATGTATCCGGTCTAAAAATAATCTCCCTAAAAAGTGCACATTCTTGTTAAATTATATTGTTAAGTTTTTTCTTTCAATAGCAAATGATCCAGTGATTTTATTTGAGCGCCTAAAAATGAAACACGCGCCTCGAAATGTTAACATTTCTCAATACGTCATTTTCTTTTCCGTCTACCACCATTGGACAACTTCCTGATGAAGCAAAAAAATGTTTCTAAACATAACGATAAGTGTTATTCTCGGTGACAAATCATTCTCTCGCACTGCAAGTTTTAAATAGCGATTCTCGGCTAGTCCCACCGTTATAACGCTCACTCGGAAAACCCCTTCGATTCCATACAAACACGCGTTTGTATGGAATCGAAGGGGGTTTCCGAGTTTGTACGATTCATATATATATTATATATATATATATATAGAAAGAGAGAGAGAGAGAAATAGGATTGCTATTCTCCATGCTACTCATTCTTTTCACTTTTCACGAAATCTCAAACGGCGCTACCTTTATAAATATTTTACAGCCTGCTGGTACGTAGCAATCCAGAGTAAATGCCAAGTCAGCAGCCAACACGTTTTCGAAATATTCAGCCATGTTGCAAATAACCATCGACCCTTCGACGTAGACATATTTATTATTTTCCCGGCTATAAAACACAATGCAAATCTAATATTGAGTCCACAAATAGCAGTGTCCTTTACAAAATTCATCGTTAGCAGTTTGCATAAAGAAACTGCATAGTGAATATTGTCAACCCAGGGTGAGGCACCGACGCTACCGCGTAGACAAATTCTAGGATTCTCGTAGGTGGAAGGTCACTTCTTGCCCAGAATAAAACTTTAAAAGGATGCTGACATACTACATTATTACTCTATATCGTAGAATGTTTGGACACATTGAGTGACGCGCGTGGATTACGATATTTTCGCATTGGAGGGGCGAGAGAGCACGGTCACACTGAAGATCCAACGCATGCATCAAAGCAGCAAAGGCAGCCAAGCTTTTGGCGTTCGAGCTGTCAGGAAGTGGAACACTCTTCCGGTCAGCTTGCGTTGTTTGAAATCCGTAAACAATTTTAAGAAAATTTTGAAGTCACACCTATTATACCGTTGGGTAGACTACTCTTCCTAAATTGTCTCTCGCATAGAGGAAAACAAAAGTAATTTCATTCCGCCCGCAACTTTTTACCAACACAATGGTAACGGTAGGTTTAAATTACTATCGACTCTTGGCAATATTTGTAAATATATGAAATAACATACCGTTGTAAATGTGAATATAATAAATAAATGACCTTATTAAAATATATATATATATATATATTTCTCTTATTCCGTTTACTCCAGCAATTGCAACGAGAATAGCAGTATACGTTTTTTTATACAGTTTACACATGCATATCTATTTTAATGCTCTAAAATTTAGAGTTCGTTGCTTGCATAAAGCTCACTCATTTTTCGTTAAAGGTTGCTGCCATTTTTCGACGGTGCTTATGTCTTGTTAACAGCAGGCTTTTTTGTCGTCTGGAGAAGACGTAGCGACGCGTGCATTATAAAGGGGTCCTCAGCTGCCTTGACGGCTAAGATATTAGGGGTGCTTAGATGAAAAGGTATGAAACGTCGTAACAACCAAACCAGTTGTAATTCGACTTCTCTGCCGCTTTGGCATAACTTAGTGAGACATCTAGAGACGCGAACGAAATGTCTGGCTAGCGTGGTTGTACAAATGCACGGGAGCGTCTGCGCATGACGGAGGAGAGAAGCAGGCAGCTGTGTATTCCGCAGTCTCCGGCTGATGAAGCAGTGCTTGTGAGGACATTGTGGCGTTCGCAATGTAAAATTCGACGGTGCGTCGAAATGCTATTGCAGTGTATGATGTTTCTAACTGCGGAGAGTATTCAACCAGCTCATATTCATCGTCATATCCTGGCCGTCTACGGGAAAGACATTGTGGGAAAGGCAATGTGCGTTCGACAATCAGTCAGTGAAGGAAAGTGGAGTGCCCGTTTTTGTGAATGCTGGGAGTGATTTTAATTGATGGCAGGCCGACACCAGGCCAGGCAAACGCACGGCCGAACTTATCGACAAGGTGAGAGGAATCGGTGTATCACAATGTGATTACTGGCAATGACGGTGGGGCCCAGCTTTGGGGCTGTGTGGACAATTGTGCATGACAAGTGAGCGAACCGCAAGGGGAACTGCGTATAGGGCTAGAACTGCAACACCTGATCCGGTAAAAGCCTCATAAAAAGCCCGCTGATTTGAAGCGGATTGTCACGCACCAACGAAAATTGGTGTCATGACCTAGTGTCATGACCGATTTGTTTCTGGAATTGAACCAGAAACAAATCGGGACAATACGCACTGAAATTGCGTCACCACTTCTTGCTGAAAAAATTATAAGCTATATTTTCATAAGGCAAGGTGATACTCACGGCATTTTTCGACGTCCGAGGTCTAATACTCATCGAATTTCTTGAGCACAGAAAAAACATTCACAGTGACGTGTACTAGCTTACGCAACTACGTCAAGACAAACGGCCCGGGCTACTAGCAGAGGGACTGATTCTGCTCCACGACACAGCGTGTCCGTATGTCTCTAGGGTCACTAAAGTGTACTAGAACTACATTTTTTTTAAAGAGGTTGCTCTTAAATCTAGACCCTTACGGGCTTGGAACTCATCCTGAAGCATATCTTCAATTCACCGAGGGTCGGACATATTGAGATGTCTAGAGTTCCCCAACAGTCCTTGTGGCAGCATGGCCGCTGACTGTCAGCGGTATGCTTTATTATCAATTTTCAATTAGCATCGCTCAACAACGGGGATCGAGCCGGTGACACCCCATTATATGACAACCATGACATGCGCACTAGTCCCCTAGACCACGCCGTCACTCACTTAAGTGTACTGGCCAATGTCAAGAGGAAACAGCTCACCCTCCAACCCGGACGTGTCGCTCTACTTCGCGACTTCCCGCAGTTTGATCCTCTAAAAAAAAAAACATTTCAACGTTAAACTCGGGCGACGAACTCCACTGGTCACAGTGGAGGACTGGTTCTTGTCACACAGGATCCGGGGAACAGGGCTTCGGCTTGTGAAACAGAGGACATATGTGCTCAGGCCTCTGGAAATCACTTTTGACATTTCAAAGACTTCAATTACTTCCGCAGGAATCCGGGGAACAGGGCTTCGGCTTGTGAAACAGAGGACAGATGTGCTCAATCATCTGGAAATTACTTTTGACATTTCAAAGCATTCAATTATACCCACAGTGCCGTTTCGTACATTTTGATTTGAATAATATGTCAATGTATTTTATGTCTATAAAAATACAATTGATTTGAATAATCTCATATATGTGTAATTTTTTCGCCGAACATGCTTATACCTTTTATTGTGTATAAGAGGTTTAATAACTTATAACAAAATAATAAAAATAAATTGAATAATTAAGAATGGTGTTCACCAAAGGTGAAATAATAGGAATTTTGCACTTTTTTGTATGAAATCGGCAATATGTTAATAAAATAATTTTTTGTAATAACGTATTCACACATGTAGCAGGTCTTATATCACCTGACACACCTTTCTCCTTTAATCAAATTAATATCTTAGATGTGAACTCGTACAATAGAGGAATACATTTGACAGTAACAATTGAGCAGATTTGTTCTTTTGGCCACATAGGTCGTCAATTAACTTCCAGCAGAGCATAATTTTAACCTCGCAGGACTCCGAAAGTGTTCGCGTTGCTTTTTCCGTGCGAGACAAGTGCACAACTCCTATTCCTCGTGAAAGGCTGCGTTTAAACATATCAGGTAGTGATAACCATGCTCTGCTTAGATCATTAATATATATATATATATATAGTGGAAAAAAAAAGAAATATATATATTTTTTTTTCAGTAACGTGCAGCGTCAGAGAACTCAAACAAATAGTGGCACAAAAAAGGTAATGATTCAAGATTAGCGAGGAAGAGCACCTCGAACGTAGAGTAGTTACAAATTATTGAAACATTTGAAATAAGCAATGATGGAACACAAAGGGACACTAGCATTAAAGGCACTAATATTGCGATTCTGCAATAGGATTATGTTTAATATAGATATACAAAACAAACGAGCTTGGCGACACTTGTGAACACCCACACACACTTACACTCGTTACATAAAGATAGAGATGCTTAGACGCTGAGGCTGCACTAACAATTGGCAGCAAGTCAATTGTTTGCAGCAAGGGTAGGCCGCTAATCGAGTACGGTTACAATGACATTGCAACTCGTATCGATTTCAGTTCGTTGAAGGGGAGTTTGTGGAATCTCGAAAGCCTAAAGTTCTTAACTAGGATTAGTTGAGATGAAGTAGGCCATTGTGCCACGAAGGAATAACATCTAGATAATGCTAACGTGATTGATTGAAGCAACTGGGGGAAGCAGTGCGGAAGTTTTCATAGAATAGAATACTAGGAATTTACCTGCATTCGTTCGCCAAACACTACCATGATGATACATGCATAGTTGTAACTATACATTACACAATATGCTTTACGCCTCGTTCAGGTCACATATACACACATATTGCTTTAGAAATTACATGCATTTAAATGAATGTTACATTCATGCAAGAATTAGTTAGGATTGTAACATTTATGCAAAAGGCGTCGATTATCATGAAGACGATTCGTAAAAATACGCTTGTTAAACAGACGAAGAAGAAAATACTCACTACATGGATGCACGGACACCCTCTGCCAGAAGCAGCGTATGTGATATAAGCATTTGTACTAGTATTTGCACTTCTATTTTCCCAACGAATAAATGTGTTCGTTCTGCTTGTGTAACATAGTGTCACAAGGAACATTCAAAGACCCCGTGCGCCCATTACACGACCTGTCACTGAGTGCTTGAAAGATGCGTAGCGTAATCGTTAGGATAGTTAGTTAGCACTATTTTAGTTAATAGTAGTGGTGTCGTTAATGTTGTCGTTATTGTTCATTGTCGTCGCTTCTGTGACTAACAGTTATGGTTAATGTCATTTCGGCAGACTAACAGATGTATCCAGGCGCTGAAGCGTGGATGATGGATATGGCCGACCACCTCGTGTCGACACACGTACACTGCGTGACCCGTAACGTTTTAAACTGCAGCTGCCGGCGCTTAGAAAGATGAACGCTGCAGTGTAGATTTGAGACCGGCGCTCAAATGGCGCTCACCATGCCCGATTGTAGTGGACATGTGTTCGTAGACGACGTCAAAAGATATGCCTTTTCATTCGGATCAGTTTTCTTCTGAGCGTTTTGTTCAAACGACGATCAGGCCATTGTTGTTGTTGTTGTTGTTGTTGTTGTTGCTGTTGCTGCTGCTGTTGCTGATGATAATAATAATTAATATAGCGAGCATTTTTTGTGGTTAAGCTTTTTTGGTCAGGCTACGACTATTACTATTGTGGTGTTTCCGTTATTGCTAGTGTTTTTCTGCTGTTGTTGTCTTGGTATGTCTCGTTACAACAGCAGCAGCAGCAACAACAACAACAACTACAACAACTACGATGACAACAACAACTACGAGAACGATAACAACAACTACAACAACGCCAACAACACCAATAACAATAGCAACAGCAACAACGTCATGAACAACGACGACAGCAACAGCAACAGCAGCAGCAGCAGCAACAACAACCGCAACAACAGCAACCACAGCAATAACAACAACAACAACAACAACGGGGATAGTTCTGAGCGTGCTGCTACTAGAAGTGGTAATGGTAGAGGTTACAGAAATGACAATGCAGGTCGTCTTCACCATTTTCACGTTGCCGTGGCAAATGGTCGTAGTAATCGTCGCGATTGAATTTACGTAGTAGCACTGGCAGTTAAAGCCCACACCACAAGATTATAGATCAATTCCTTTCTGTCTAGTCGGCAGTTAGCGCACTTGTTTTCTTCTGAGAGAGATTGACCGATCAAATGCGTGATGCGTTGGCCTCGCTGTTACCACCTGGAGCCACGGTGGTGTGGGGCTCACGAGCTCGCTAAAATCCAGTCGTACTCTTTTGCTTGCCCCCTGTCGGGGGTGCTCGCAGGTCATCGCATTACGGCGCCTTACAGATAAGAAGAAGACGCACAAGAAAGCGATCAAATACCAGAGGATTTCATGATTGCTGAAGTTGTCCAGCCAGTTTACCGCCTCTAAGCAAGAAAGCCCCTGGACCAGATGACATTCGCAATTAGCACATTCGTGACAGCATTGTCCTAGCGCCCTGCTGGGCTGTCCTTTTGAACTTCTGCTTACGAGATGTCATGATCTCCTATAAGTGGAGAACATGACACCATAGACATCATACCGGACGGTAAATGTACCCAACCGATACTACATCATGGAGGAGAACTGCCAGAAAGAGTTCAACTCTGCACTGCCATTCCTTACTATTTTTGGAGGTAAAGTCTTACTGGAAAAGCAATACGGTTTTCGGCCACGGCGATCGATGTTAACAGCATGCGTCCTTTTTATTGCTGAGATCGATAGGGCATTGTAAAAGTAAATCCAATATATTTTTAAAGTGCTTAATTGATTCTTGTCCTTGGCAAGTGGTCCTGTTTATAAAAACGAAACAAGGCGTTTCGGAGTTGCTGCTGGGGCTTCTTCAAAGTATACGGCAAAAGAACGACCTTATCAAAGAATACAGGACCGACGTACAGAATGGACCCGAGCAGACAACGGGATTTGATAACTAAGACAATCTCGACCCGGTTGCTTTCAATTCTTCTTGGTTATTTACCAGAGAAAATCAAATATCGACATACGATGTTCATTCTCTTGATGTAAGCGAAAGGACAAATCATGGATGAAAGTGGGTACCCAACACAAACCGGACCTTCTCGCAGCGAATCTTAAGCATCTTGCCGCCCATGTCCTCGTTAAGAAAAAAACGCCCCCTTAGACCATGTTTTAACCAATAATCGTGGGATACCAGCCGGTCCAGGTCGGCAACTAGAACCTGGATTTTAAAGAAGCAGACAATCTGCTCCATTTCATGTCCACCAAGTTGCCAACATCTGATGGCTACAGAACCCAACGATTTAATTAATCATTAGAGATTCGTTGGTGCATAGCCAGGGTTACAACCTCCAAGATACATGGAAACCCCGCCCGGGGCGGCCTCCCGATATCGCTTCCTCGATGAAACATGGAGGAAGCCATTCAGTCGATCGCCGTCAGATCCATCTGGCCGTGGCCCCCATCCGCCAGCCAACACTTGCTTTTTATCTGCGAGCTCGTTATTGTTGCTCTCGTAGCCAGCAGCATCCACGTTATTATTTGACACGATGCTGGCTCCTTCGCTTGTTTATTGGGGGCGTCTTGAGTTATGTTTTTGTGGCTTTTTTCTCTTCCTCGCCTTGCCTTCGTCTTTAGGAACCCTGGCCTTTTTGCCCTTCTTGCCAATATCGATACTGCCGGCGCCTGGCAAAGACTTACCTTCTGAAAGGACAGAACCCGCCAGACGAATTTCCCGAAGTGCGGTAGTGATGATGTTGGGAAGGAGATTATGTTTTAGCGGCCATGGAAGTAGTGCAGTCCAGCTGTCCATTCCCCCCTCCAGTTATTTCCTGGGTGGCCACTCCTCCACAGGACAAGCCGAGGTGCTGCATGAGAAAGGCAATTTGTCGTTTAATACGAGTGATGGCCAGGATGTTATTGGCGACGGTCAGCCTGACTGTTTGTAAGACGTTTGCTTTCTTGTCCCCGTCGGCTGTCCTCCATTTGTCACAATGGAGGCACGTCAAGTTTCGA
>QVRM01000121.1:580000-807500 GCA_003439945.1 Dermanyssus gallinae | reverse complement strand
AACGCGCGGACCTGGCCGCATGAGAACTCTGTTCTTTGAGATGAATGTCTTTGTGTGAGAATTTAAAATCACCTTCAGCGACGTAGGGCGATGAATTAGTGAAGGACTCCCCGTGGACGTCATCTGCTGTGACTTCAAGAGTGCCTTCGAAACTAAACCCCACGATCTACTGGTAACCCACGATCTTTATACTGCTAAAGGAAAAGGCCCCAAAATTACCCAGTGTGATTTTTTGAGGGATTGGACTTTCAGATTGAATGTCGGAGTGACATTATCGAGAGAGGGTAGTGTTTTCACTGATTATTTGCAGGGTGCTGTACTAGGCAGACTCTTGTTTATGTTGTTATCGATCAGATCAAACACACCATACCCAAATCGGTTAAATATGTAATATTTATGATTATTATGATTATTATTATTATTACGCTGATGATATCAAGTTTTCTATGTCTGTTCGGAATTACAGTGATGCTAATGTAATGCAATGTGTACTAATAGACTTTATTGTGTGGCCGTCGAAAATAGGTCTAAAAGATCCGCCCACAAGTGTGGAGTTTTGCATCTTGGTCTTAGAAATACCAAGCATAACTACATGTTAAAGTTCGGATTAGCTCTGAAAAAGATAGAGAATGCGAAATACCTTGATGTACGGTTCTCGACGTTATTGACATTTAGTAAGCAGGTTACACATGTTGCCGCAAAATGTTCACTGTTGTGCGACTGGATACTTCGTGCGATTGTTGTAAAAGAGAAATATGGTTTTATTTCATTTTGAAGTTACAGTGGAATATGAATATCTAACTACTCTTGGGCTTGTGAGGAGTGCTACCAATCGAGCTTATCCTCGAGGCAGCCCCTCATTGTACCCATAATTGCTGCCGCATTGCCGCGCTGAACCGCCAGAGATAGCCGCTGGAGTAGAAAGTCGAAAGCTCTTTTGTCCCCCGTCGTGAGTTCAATTCGTTTGCCAATCTTCTGTAAAAGTGACCATGCCTCAGGGACAGGTCCCCCTAGTGTCTCCAATACCAGTGGCACAAAAATGAACTCGTCGGTGAGCTGGGCGTATTTGTTGGTCTTTAGACGTTCAGCCTTGCGTGCTGCGGAGCCAGCGGCTGATGCGCTGGCCTCCATGTTCGAGGGGGCGAGCGTGTCGGTGGCTGTAGCATCTCAAATAAGCGCCTTTCCCCTTTGTTGTAAAATGTATCTTTACTTATTTAAAACTGTACAGATGCTGCACAACATGCGATCTGTACAGTTTTAAATAAGTAAAGATACATTTTACAACAAATTTTACTATTACTGTATGGATGCCAGGTGTGGAACCCTCCAAGACTGGGCAATCTTGGTTAACTAGAAATAATGCAGCGTCGCCTTCTAAGGAGAGTTGAGAAGCAGTGTGGGATGGAAATGCATACCCTCGAGTTTAAATCCGTAACCGTGATGTTTGAGGTACAAGTAACGTCGACTCGGGCAGGGTTTGTCATTAGGGTTCCAATCCAGACTGCCAATGCCAAAGTGTTGCACTTGTACCCATGACGACTTGTGAAGCAATTGAGTGAGAACCAATAAGAGCTAGAATTGTGCCAAATGTGTGCAATCAATATAATTTGTGTATAGGCAGTAAATGCCATCATACCCCCTTTTATGATTAATAAAAAAGGGTTTCAAGCATACATGGGATCGGCAGTACTGTTGTGTTGAGTGTATTTCATTGCTACAGTGCTGTGTCGTACTGAGTATCTGAATTATTTGCTTACTAGAATTAAACATATTTTTTACGGAGGTTGCGCTTAACCTGTTTACTGTGTACACACTTGCATATAGGATCATTTGAGTGTGTAAATCATCACTCTATTTTTGTGAACTCTATTTTTTTAAAGGTAGGTATTTGTAATGCAGTTTAGGGAAATGTGTGACGTTCTAAATATATATATATATATATATATATATATATATATATATATATATATATATTTTATAAAGAAAGAAACAAAAAAATCTTATTTTTTCGAAAACTTAAGCATTTGTAATGTAGCTTCAAAATTAAACGATTATATATATATATATATATATATATATATATATATATATATATATCTGCACGCAAGATTCTCCGATGATCGATTCAACAAATTAATGAATCATCGTTCATCGGCAGACGACGAGATGCTTAGCAGTAACGTATATTGAGCTTTAGTCAAATTCAGTAAATTTATGAGGGTCGCACAATGACTAACCGGGAAAAGTTTTAATCTCAGCAGCAGCAGCAGTAGGAAGTGAGGAAGGTAAGCAGGCAGGTCGGCAGGCCACACTCGACGTCCCCTCATTATGGTCGTGCTGAGTTCTCCTGCAGCTCGCCACAACGCCGGCGGTGCGGTGTCCCCGCAGCGAATTGATCCCGTATGGCAAGCTATCGGCGGGCGAAATTCACTTAGCCAAAAGCTAAGCGAATCGACAACCGCCACACTTAATCATTGGTAAAGCACTACATTTATATATATATATATATATAAATATATATATGCGTATACCGACTGCACACATCTGCCGACAAATAGCGTTTACGATCAGTGATGATTATTAAAACGAATAGCCCCCGAGTTTGAAGTCGTATTGATGACGTCGAAAAAAAAACGGCACGAACTGTCTTCAGGCTAATGCTGATGACTTGTGGCTTGTAGCAAACATCATTTGATTTACTCGAAAAATCTCAAATCTAGTAGACGCCGAACGTCTAAACGTCCGTCGCAGCATTCGATTCATTTGATTCATTCGACTAATAAATCTGCCAGTATATTTATACACACATACATATACGTACATATATATATATATATATATATATATATATATATATATATATATATATACAAAAAAACAAGTCTAAATGAAAAATGACGACACGAAATGTAGCAACGCCGAGCTAGACTGCAATACACAGGGGCACACGACACCATTGAATTGTATGCATATCCTGTGTTTGTTTGTTTACTATTTTATAGTAGTTTGTAGAAAAAGAAAAAAAAAATATATATATATATATATAGAAAACAACGACTGCTCGACAGCTAACCGAAAGTGCGTAGCGGGCACTTCCAACTCCATTGCAGACAGGAACATCTCGTTTTCCATGTCATACCAGAACATATGCAGATGATAAATAAACATACACCGTGCATAAAATGAGTAGGTGTCGGTAAATAAATTTTGTCCGCAGCACAATTTCTCTCGATTCATCGAAGTTTGATATGATGACTAAAAACGTGGGATAACAATATATATATATATATATATATATATATATATATATATATATATATATATATATTGTGTTTTATAAGTGCGTTTTATTAATAGCATGTGCGATGACCATAACTACACTTGTTTTTCCGTAAGGCTATTGTTCGTGTACATATATATATATATATATAAAAAGAGCGAACTTTTCGGGAATACAAGATTACCCTTTTTGTTCTGAGGCGGCAAGTGATTGCGGTCGCTAATTCGATTTTTGTTGCTATTGTTGTTGTGGTTATGATTGTCGTTGTTGTTGTTGTTGTTGCTGCTGCTGCCGCCGCTGCCGCCATTTTTGTCTCGTTTAGTGCTGCATAGTGTAACTCAACCTGTACGGTACTGTACGGATTGTGTTGTTGCGCGCGGATTCATATTGTTGTATTCACGGTGTTGTTATTAGTTGTTTATTATTACTATTATTATTGTTATTATGTTCGGCACCGCCATATCCATATCCATATCATCACCTCCATCACGCCATGATCAGTCTTATGGGGTCTTCGTTACAGGTTGCCATTGTTAGAAGACTGCAGGACAACTGCTTTTAGTGCTGCTGCTGCTGCGGCTATGGCTGGGGCCGCCTTTTGTGCGCCACATTTTCCGTCCAGCTCCCTACAACCATCGTCGGTGTCGTGTGTGCGTTTGACACTACAATGGGGCGGTCGTTATAATAGTGTATACGTACAATGCAGAGCCGTCAAAAAGCCGCCAAGTCTCCCTTCGACTTCAACGGCTTCGTGTACCCTCATGCAGCTTCGGCAGCCTCGGCGAGGAGCTGGGGAAGTGAACGGGGTCCCGATCGCCACGCTAGTCGGCCACACGACGTTCTCAGCTTCATCGTCGTTATCTTCTCTTCTTTGTGGATCCCGGGGGATCCCGACCCCGTCTGTCCGCCATTGCGCGCGGGGCGCGCTCCCGCTGGCCCCGACCGAGGGGTTGTCTGTGTCGTCTCGATGCCGGAGATCGGAGAACGAACGATAAAATAGCCGATCAATATCAACTTTATCAAATTTGATAGACGCAAACAGCAGAGCAAAACGCTAGTTGTTGCCGGCAGAGCGCCGAAGCGGAATCTTC
Source organism: Dermanyssus gallinae (assembly GCA_003439945.1). Lineage (NCBI taxonomy): Eukaryota > Metazoa > Arthropoda > Arachnida > Mesostigmata > Dermanyssidae > Dermanyssus > Dermanyssus gallinae. The sequence goes on along the minus strand of QVRM01000121.1, from coordinate 803,129 downwards.
TCGGGCCGGATTCAATATAGTACCTCAACACGAGAAGGAGTGCGGCTGTGTTAATAACGACGAAGACGACGACAACGACAGCAACAATAACAGCAGCAGCAGCAACAACAACAACAACAACGACAACAACAACAACGACAATAATTGCAACAACAATAACAACAGTAACAGAAGCAGCCGCAGCAGAAGCAACAATAACAACCTACCTGTAAGAACAACACTGCAACGAGCTATAGTAGCTAGGAAACATGATTAAAAAAGCAGCATCAGCAGCAACCACAACAACACCAACAACAACAACAACAACAACACCAGCAGCAACAACGACAACAACAACAACAACAACAACAACAACAACAACAACAACAACACCAACAACAACAACACCAGCAGCAACAACAACAACGACAATAACAACAACAGCAGCAACAGCAACGACAGCAATAACAATATGATCATTACTATCGCAAACACCACAATCATATCGTCATCAGCAACACCTCAATCGGTAGACGGGTACGTGGAACAATGAGGGGATGATGGGTCGTCGCGGGGTTGGCAGACGGTTGGCTAGAACGATGATGGTCAGTCACGGATTCGCAGGCAGCGAAGGGTTCAGAACTGTGTGTGCGGAACGGCGGAATTACTGCCGAATGTGGATTCTGTAATTGTAGAAGGGTCACTTCGTCGCACTCGGTGTCGCGCATGATGACCCGGACGCGCCGGAGGTGCTGGCATAGGCACAACTATATATATATATATACGCATGGGTTAACTGAATGACTGACTCTGCCGCCGAATGGCGATCACGCTCGCTGTCAGCTCGTTGTTGTTGTTCTTGTTGTTATTGTTGTTGCGGTTGTTGTTGTTGCTGCGGCGGTTGTTGTTGTTGTTGCTGCGGCGGTTGTTGTTGTTGTTGTTGCTGCGGTTGTTGTTGTTGTTGTTGCTGCGGTTGTTGTTGTTGCTGCGGTTGTTGTTGTTGCGGCGGCTGTTGTTGCTGCGGTTGTTGTTGTTGTTGCGGCAGTTGTTGTTGTTGCGGCAGTTGTTGTTGCTGCGGTTGTTGTTGTTGTTGTTGCGGTTGTTGTTGTTGTCGTTGTTGCTGCGGTTGTTGTTGTTGTTGTCATAGTTGCTGTTGTTGATGTTGCTGTTGTTGTCATAGTTGCTGTTGTTGATGTTGCTGTTGTTGTCATAGTTGCTGTTGTTGATGTTGTTCCATTATTGGCTACGTGTCTTTTATACTCATCCATGCATCGGCCGTAGCAAACGTAGATCGTATTTACCTCCACTCAACGCTGTTACGGGCGTATATTCTTCTCTCACTAACTCATTGCGGCAGCCATCTATCTATCCGCTATTAACAGATTGATTGCTATATAGACATAAGCATAGAAATCGATAAATAAATTGCACTAGAATAACAACTCACAATCGAGACGATGTCGCTGCGGACTTTGTCCTCTGCAGTTACTGGCACCGGTGTCACAAGCGCAGGACACCGCAGGACGGGACCGATCCCGCCCAATGGATAGGTGGCAAAAGGAGCCTGCTGCCAAAACGATCAAACTCATATATAGGTGCTTGCTGAAGATCAGCTAGCGGAGACGGGATGTTCTCGACGGCAAAGGACAATAAAGTCAACATTGATGATGACCATAGCAACAGCGGCAGCAGCAGCAGCAACAATAACAACAACAACCTCATAAGCGACTTCAAGGGAAATAGCGTAAGAACATCAACAGCAATAATAGAACCCACGTTGACCACATTGACAGGAGTAGAATCTGCAGCAGCATGAACAAAAGCACTAGCCAAGACAAAGCGGCTACAGATTTTGATTTTTTCAAAGCGACTACAGATTTTTCTTTTTCAATGCGGCTACAGATTATATAAACAGCAGCGACGTGTGCAACAACGCCGCACAGTAACAATATTCACAACAACAACTACAACAGCAACAACGACCACATAAATTGCAATAACGGCAGCGGCAGCAGCAGCAGCAGCAGACGCAGCAATAACTTAACATCAACAGCAACCACACAAAGTGCAATAATAGAGCCACAACAACAACAACAATAACAACAATGCCTACAACAATAATGAATGTCTCCTATGCCTGAGGCTATTTTCAGCTTTTCCCGAGTTGCCCGTTATAAATGCTGTTCATTTGCCGCTGCCGCCGTCAGCTCCTGGCGGCTATCGTCACTCAGACCGTAGCCACAACAGCTAATAACTCTACTATTTTACTAATTAGACTACACATATTGTTACTACTGTTAAGACCACTATGATCACTAGAACGGCTGCTCACCAGCGTTATTGTAGAATGTTATGCATGTCTTGTTGTTGTTGTTGCTTAGATTAAAATGCTAAACTTACTTGTTTTTTGCCAACAACAACATTAACCACAAAAAATACAACGTTAACAGTCATATCAGCTAGGACACTAATTACATTATATAAATAATGCCCACTACAACTTTTAACATCATCCTCCTTTAATACACACTAAACCTTTGATTGAAACGTTCTTTCATAGATCATAACAGGGGGTGTACAACATGTACACAAATTATTTTGATTGCACAAATTTGCTTCATAACAATTTGAGTTCTCAATCGTTTAATTGCTTTGCAAGTCTCCATGGATACAGGTACGACACTTTAGCGTTGGTAGTCTAGGTAAAGCAATTTTTGTTCTCTCGCTACCTCTTCCGCTCACCAGCATTGCAAGCAATGCTTAATTTGTGTGTGCATTTCTCGCTACTTGATGATGATAAAGTTATTACTATTATTTTTGATAGTGGCGGCGTGGTCTAGGCAGTGGTGGGTGGGCTAGAACGCCAGTCATGGTTGTCACCTATCGGAGTGTCGCCGGTTGTTAATGGCCGAATGTTGTTGATCGAATCATTGAACGATGCTCGTTCAGAGAATAGATCATAAACCATACCGCTGAGAGCCAGCGACCATGCTGCTGGCGCATGGACTATTGGGGAAACCCTAGAATGTACAACATGCCCACTTATACTGTCGTCATGTTAGGTCTGCGGAGCATCCTTGAGAGCAGACGATCGGGCGTCCCGCCTCGTGTACTCTAGGGTGCGTGACTAATGTAGGACTCCCATACCCACTAAACCGGATTTCTCCTCACCCCTCCAGGCTGGGTACTACTTTGGCATTACTTCGAAGTCGTGGGAGAGGCGTCTCTGCCGTTCTCCTCTACTCAGCTCCATCTTTCTCTATCATCCCGCATGTCTACCTGTGGTTGAATAGGTGGTTACTGCCATTTTGTAATCCGTCCTGTGAGGGTGCGTCGAGACCGTTGGGTGCTGCACGCGAAACGTATGGGATCAACCGAGTTATCAGCCTCGCCAATGTTGCGCAAGACATGGCTGGAGAGAACTTTGGTGAAGTAGTTCGATGTTTCCGCATACTCGTATCGATACTTCGAGAGATCCGAGATTATTGTCTCCGGCTACAACATTCGTGCTCCTCGTTCCATTCCAGCCCAGTTAGCTTGCCACCTCTCCAGAGTCACATTCCTTACGTTGTATTTTCTAAGTTTTTTCCTGTTCCCAGCATAAGAGTATTCAGTACGCTCGAGTGACCCACTTATAGCCCCCACGGGCCAGTAACCTTTGAGCGCTCATCAACTTTGTCCTATTGATCCTAGCTTTTAATGCAGCCAGTTGCCACCGTCTGATAATTCTCTGTAGAGAAGAATCAAGTCAGCTACTGATGCTAGAAGACGGCGCTTCTTCTCCGAAGGCTTCCCTCTCCTTGGCATTGGCTCGCCAGCTAAAGCGTTTTGGCCGTTACCTAATCAACGTGGGCATGGCGTTGAGGTTTCGATCACGCCCAAGTATATAACTTGCCCACTCATCTGGATTATGTGGCCGTCCAAGTATTGTTTTCTACCTATAGTACGCAAGGAAGTTTCGCTTTTTTTCGGTGGTGGGTGAGACTTCATCCACCGACTGACCGGTGGATTTGCCCGGTCATCTACTAGCTCTTTATAACCAACCAATCGCCAGGTCGTCTGCGTAGGACACCGTGCTCCACCGTGTACGTCCTAGCACGCTATGGCACTCGTGCAGTCATTTCGCGATCCTTGTTATCGTAGCTGACACTCCGATATTATCTCAGGCAACGTCCTGAGCACCGCGACCGTTTCAGGCTTGACGTGAGGCATTGCTCGTATTGCTGCCGGGAATTGGCGAGTTAGACGCGTAATTAGCTACGACGTCTTCAACCGACTCTTCGCCTATTACCATGCTTTTATCAGCGCTTCTTCTGTCAAGATGCTACCGGGGGCATTCGCCGAATTCAATTCAATTCAAATGCACCTTTATTTTGTCAAGGGGGGGACATTATTTAACATATTTATTTTACAAACCGTTACCTAGATACATACAATAGTCAGTTTACTTGTGTGCCGACATTTGCACTGTTCGCGTTTCAAGTTCTCAGTGCCCTCGCCATCCGCCACGAAAACATGTTATTTACACGATCTGTCTTCGACGAGATGGTGTTACCGCTTCTAAGATGGTTTAACCGAATGCTAAAATAGTTTGACTTTTTTGATGAGTTTATGATTCGATTGAACATGCGATAATCCGCTCTGGACTGAAGTTCCCGAATAGGGCTTATCACAATAGAATTTCGGGCAATGTTACACCTTAACGAGACACGACGAAGGAATCTCCTCTGTACACTTTTCATTGCTTCAATGTGTTTATCTAAATAAGGCCGCCAAACCTCACAGCAATAGATAAACAACAAACAGCAAGTACAACCAAACTATTATAAAGCCTCATGTAAAAATTTTAATCATTAATTATGAAACAACGAAATATGGTATCAGATATAAGATTAGCTGATCGGATGACTTGTGTAATATGAGTGCTAAAACCCAGTTGCGGTGTCACCGTAACCCCTAGGTCCCTAATACAATTTAAAAATAGACAATTGACCAGTTTTCCGTTACTAATACGACCAGCGCGTCCACTGTGTTTTCATACGCCTGCGCAGCTCCTCCACGCGGCGTCCCTTTTCTTCTTCCCTGTATCCTTACCTTCGTTTTTTTTTTTTTAATAGTTAAAATATCAGACTGTTTATTTTCCGTCTATTACATTATGTGTGTAGGACACATATTACGGTGGATTAGCTAAGCCTAATGTGCCTAGCGGGCGTGTATCGTGACTATGACGTGTCCGTTTCGTTTAGGCTGGGCCGAGACTACTTCAGAAGTGTGCCCCGAACGGAGGCCGCGTTTCCACGTTGTATGTTTTTTATCATTATCATCATCAACATGACTTCTATCCCGTTGGGAATTAATTACACTTTGTCAATATATATATATATATATATATATATATATATATATATGTTGCTCAGGTAGCTTGATTTCCCCATATGATTCCTCTATACAGAAATGCCGGTGGGAGACAGACCTCGCCCCGTCATTTAGGAGCACTCAGCAGCTCAGAGCGCAGACGATTTGCGGTCGCTACTAAAAGAGGACGCTACTACGTCAATAAAACGAGAGATAAAAAGAAATAAGCACGGTGCACCGATTCGTACGCACTGCAGTGTTAGAAGCGCCGCACTGTGATAGCATTTATGACTTACTGCGAATAGTCGTTGCCGGCGGCTCGTTTAGATGCGAGTTGGTTGCTATTAATACTTTCAAGACGATAGACCGGTGCCAGTGAACCTCGAAAAAAAAAGTCCCCGAGCTGAGCGGCTCAGGAATTTGCGAATATTCACAATAGCAGCACAATACCTACACACACACAGAGACACAAAAAAGACACATAGCATACCTTCATTGAGGGACCGCAAGAGATGTAACTCAGTCGGTAACTCATTTTTCCCTGTTCTGCCGCTGTTGGAAGGAGGACATTCGCCGGCTTGTGTTTCTACTTTGCGTTTCCTTTTGCATGCATGTCTAGTAGTCCCGCAGCGGATTCCAAATATATTAGAAAAAGTATTTATCGAAGGGCAGGGTATATATATATATATATTTATAAGCCCTTCGCTGCAGTTTTTCTTTATTGGGTAAGCAGCCTTCGTTGAGATCCGTAGGCGCTCACTTATCATAAAATTCTTCATCACTCTGTTCATTCATCGACCGTTCGCCCCAGTCCGCCTTGAGCCATCGTTGCGATCAGATCCGATTTTGAAGCTAAAACTTTAAATGGCATTCTGGACCAACACACAATTTCGTTCATGACAAATCTTGCGGTCTCTGAGGCTCATCAATGCCGGACGAAGTCATACAGCACAGATGTTATTTTTTCTGCAAGCCTGATGAGCGATTGGCTACAAAGTTAAAACGCAGTAAAACGGCAATTACGACCCTTCAGACCATCAGCGTAACAATGCCAAAGCAGTATCGATACCTTCGATCACCTTTCGGTTGTAGCGGCTACAATAACAGCAAACCGCAACGGCAAATAATAGCTGTTGTGAAATAGCGACAAAAGAAGAGTCCGAACGTTTGTGCTAAGAAAGCTTCTCATAGTCTGAAGCCTCAGCGCAAATAGGTAAGCAAAAAGTCTCGATCCGCTTAAATCCGCTTGGAGTTAGTCAACTTCTATTTTTTTAAAAAAAGCCGTCCAAAGAGTACTTGGCGTTATTAACGCCAAGTGCATGTACCCGAAAGCCAAATTTATGACAATGATCGAAGCTTGTGTTGCTTAGAAAATATAAATTATTTTTGATAAAACTCTATATATTACACACGTATAAGGCAAATCCATTACTTGAATATCGTTTGTTACTCGCTTCATTATTTTTGGTAATCGTATCACTGCAGAAGACAATTTTTTACTCATAGAGGGAAGAGCGGCATAGAGCACACGCGTCATGTCCACTTACTTTCCCTCAAAAAGCCTACACCATGTACATTCTAGACAGAAAACTCGCATTTATATATTTGTTCCTGGTATTTATGACGCTTTCTTGGCCCAAAAGATGTTGTTGTTTTGTAAAGGAACTAATACCTCCCGGCTTTTTTTCTTCTTTTTTTACAGGGGCCAGGAACAAAAATGCATAAGGCACATCCGTTGGTCTGGGTAGTGTGGGACTCTCAAACCCACTAAAAACCTGGTGACCCCCTAACCTGCATGACCGGGATACTTGTGGTATTACTTCAGTGCATGTAGGGAGCCGCTAATCTGGCTCTCAATCTTCGGCCTGGCGGCGCTCCATGCGTTGCCGCCTCTCTTCCGTCAGCTATATCTTCGCTCTCATAACAGTCTCCACAAAATCAGAGCCCGCCTCGCAGCTTTTTTCGAGCTTTTTTTTAATGGAGGAGGGTTAAATACTTTTACGTACTATTGCCGCGAGTAGAAAAGGAGAAGGTCCCAATTCCTATCGCAAACAGTGTGGGACTCGATCCCAGCGGATGGATGTTAGCCCGCTGAGACCCATACCCACTAAACGCACCTCCCCCCTTAAGCTTCACTCTCTGATGGCCCAGATCTCCATAGAACAGTACTATGGGCCATCAGGAGAAGTGGCGAGTGCCACTCGGATCATTTAGCCGGGGTCACTCATGGGTTTCCCCAACGTTCGACGTGTCCTGTACTAACACCTGCAAAGCCGCGTCATTCGGACTTGCGTGATCTTCTAGTACAGTCGGCGGAAATCTTGCTCTCCTGAGCCTTCCCAAAGCTTCTTTTTCCTTCAGCACCGCCGTAGCCATAGTTTTTTTTCGAGCTGAGCATCCCTGAGAGTAGGTCTCTCGTCGTATTGCACTGCACGTCTAGTCGTGAGCGGGTTGTCTGTCTCGGGATCTCAAGACCTCTGCATGCAACAAGCGTGTGATCCACGTCGTCGGTCTCGCCGGCGTCGCACAAGACACATATGTCTTCCTCAGTCTTCCCAATCTTTACTATGTAGGTCTAAAAGCTGCCATGACCGGTGAGAACTTTAGTTAGGTAGTACTCGCATCGGTAGTATTTGATGAGGTCTACGATTACGACCTCGTCCACGACCCTGGTGCCTCTCGTTTAGCCCCAGTCAGAAAATAGTGCCTTCTAGCGTATAGCTCACTGCCGGCTACGCCTTTATTTGTTTCTTTTTTTCCATAATTTAGTTGAATTTTCCAAGATATATACGAGTACAAACACTCGATGATAGCAATCGTCTGACGTTGAGTAGTGCAGGGATCGATAAAGGGTCTGATAATTCCTGAGAGTATGCCTCTAAACAGCACCGAGATATTTGCTTCCCGCCAGTTTTTATAGACTCATCCCTATCTAAGTACTAGTTTTAATAAAGTACACACGCGACCAGGCTTCCTTTGGAAAGACTTTGTAAAGTGCAGTTGACTCTTTCACGTGTACTATTCACACAAGTTCATTCATGGGGGGCTGTACAGATTATATAATATCACCGTCGCCACACTATGTTCTCTATGCTATGGCAAGCTATACTCGAGGTCTCTGAAACCTATGTTTTAATAATAAAAAAAACGATTACACTCCCATTTATCTTCACATTAAGTGCGTTCAAAGGTTAATCTAAGATGCGCGCATTTCAGTGGAAATGCCACACGGATTGTGGGGTCGCTTGCGATGTTCGGCGGTGATCGGCTTTTTTTCCGTTCCACCCCTGTGCACCGTTGCTAATTTCGACTCTAGACGCGCAATTGGACCGAATTGCCGTTTGTTGTCCCAGGACAGACGAATAAATGTGCCAAAGACAGACGCCCAATCGAAGCGAGTCTCACATTGAACGATGGTCAAAGTGGCTACAACGTTCTTTAAACCTACGTCAATATGTAACTGTATTTTTTCCACCACCTACCAAAAAGAGTGCTCGGTCCAGTGAATATCACCATGGAGGAGCTCGGGGGTGAGGAAGACGATCGTGATGTATTAGGAAATGACTGTAGGTAACAGAAACGTCAAAAATTTGATCAATGTGAGGTCAAGAGTTCAACAGTTATTAAAAACGGGGGCGTCAGATTTGATTCGAGTGGCACCCTATATATATATATATATATATATATATATATATATATATATATATATATCTAGCGTAAAAAAAGCCGCGAAAACATCGGAAGAGCTGGTGAACAATAAAAAGCAAAACGTGAGGGTAATCACGTACCACTTGTAATAGCAAGTTGGTGGGCTCAAATCCAATATTACGGGAATCGCACTGGTGTCAGGCACGGTACGAGGGAATCGCCTTTGTTGTTGTTGTTGCTGTTGCTGTTGTTGTTGTTGTTGCTGTTGTTGTCGTCATCGGTGTGGGGATAATTCTTGGTTGTGGTTATAGCTTTACCGACGAGTGTGATGAAGAACTTCATTGCCGGCGGTCGTGTGACTCGCGGAGCCTGTCGTCGTTGAGGGTCCGACATCGGCAATCAACCTCGACATCACAGCGGACTCCCCGTATTGTTACTGTTGTTGTTGTTACTGTTGTAGTTGTTGCTGCTGCCGCCATAACCACAACCACCGACCATCACTATCGTCATCACTTTGTCCGGCGGATGAATAGGACTGTTCCGTCATGTCACGCTTTTTTTCTGCGCTTTATCCGCTCATTTAGTATTTTTAGTAGAAAAAAAGCGGACAGGCAGGCGTCCGAGCGATCGGGCGAATCGCGTTGATTTTTGCGCTCGACGCCGCTGATCACCGCCCAGCGCGCCGAGCGCAAGTTCGCCTTTGCTTCGACGCCAACGCGCCGAGCGCAAGCGAAGCGCGTTGAAGTCGAAGCAAAGGCGAACCCGTAGTGTTCCATCTTTCGATGTCAAGCACCCAGTGACCCCTTAGTTAAGTCGCCTATTGGTGCTTTGCGTCTTCGGAGTTCTTGCCGCTGCTGCTGCTGATGTTGCTGACGACAATGATGATGGTGATGTAGTAGGTGCTGTTGTTGTTGTTGTTGTTGTTGATGCTGTTGCTGTTCCGAAAGTTCAGAAAGAATTTCGTTTTTTTGCTGTCTGTTTCTGGTGTATCGGCGTGTCGGTCTAGCATCATCGGTATTATTATTATTATTGTATAATATGTATGTATAAATGTACTTAACAATAAAGTTAAGTACATTTATAATTAACCGATGGCTGGTTGACAATACTGCGCGTAAAGAGCAAATACACCATCGCAGATACGCATATTCATCACGGTCCCAAAAGTCGGAATCAGCGGAACTGCTCTATCGCATTGTTGGTGGTAATTTGAATAACACTGTCGCCCGCAGAGTTTGCACATGCATAACGAAAACAATTTCAATAAACTTTACTCGAATACTGAAATTCATGAGCAAATCGTGCGATTAGGTGTCTATTCTCATAATAGCAGCGCTTCCATAAACTACACGTTTTTCCTGGATTTTATAAAAGAGCATGTCTGCCATCTTATTTTCCCATTCAGACATGTACTCATTGAAAGCTGCCGTTTGGGTAAAATGTGTATTTTTTAAATCCTCACCAGATTACCGGCCAATATGGCTTAGTGACAAAGTCTGTGCCTTGCATTCGGGAGGACTGGGTTCAAGTCCCAGACCGGCCACTCTTAAATTGGTTTGCATGGTTTCCAATTTAGACAAGGTAAATGCCGGAGTGGATTAAAATTAGCCATGACATGAATAAACCGTACACGGGCAATTGCCTTACGGAAAAATCTTTAAAAAAAAAAACGGAGACGAAGCCAGTACACTAATCTGTTGAGACTAGCACGGTGGACTCTTAGCGCCTTCTTCGGAAAAGTGGCCTTGATTTGGTCAAGCGCCCTAAAGTTTAACTTTGATAGATAAGGCTATAGATATCACCTGGATACCGTAAGAAGCAATGGGCGCAATTTCCAGGTTGAAAAGATTTACGGCAATGTCTATTGAAAGTTTATGACAGTCTCGGATGCTATGCAAGGAATGTAGTTCTTTTCGAATTCTTTTATCAATTTACCTCGAGAATTCGCACCTCACGGCAAGAACAAGACTACTAGATGGAGAAATGTGAGACAAATTTGATACATTTGAACCCAAGCGAAGTTCGTCGATATCAGCCGTTTTACCTCCACATCGAAATTTCTCTGCTTTGATTTGTTTGATATTAATCTCCAACTTGTTCCGGTGGGCGTAACGCTGCAATGTTTGCATGGATTGTTGCAGATGAAATCGGCTGCAGGTGAAGAGCACTACGTTATCTGCATACACAATGACGTCTAGGTGCAAGTGCCGACTCTGTATCTCTTTAGGAATGTCACTTGCCTGCGCCAAAAATAATAAAGGGCTAAAAATATCACCCTGGGCAGGACCAGTGGTCTGTATTATCGGCATATGTTCAGCGGCTCCATCATCTATGATAACTTGTTCTTTCTGTGGAACGACTGTAAAAAGCCGTATTAAAGACCGCTTTGAAGTCTACGAATACAGCAAAGAGATAAGCCCCTTTAGTTCAAAGTGCCCGTTGTATAGAATTTGGAAGTGCAGCACATGCTGTCATTGTTAACGGAAATGACCATCTAATATATTATATGAGATAGAAAACGCTTGTCTGTTTATGGCCACTTACGAGGTTGTTGTTACGCTTCAAGGAGCAGCTTGCATTGTTTTTGTTTTTCATGTTCTTTAAAAACACATAAAAAAAACACATCGTTTCCGGGCTTTTGCTAGAATGTATGCTTGAATCGTATAATGCTTGTAAGAGGCGCACTCCTGGTTGTACCATGGTGCGTACTTTCTGTTTGTTCGCGTTAGTCGAGCGCTACCAGTAATGACACTTCGAATGCTGGTGGCATAAGATTCCACGTTGATCATATCTGGCACTAGGAGTATGCTTCGCAAAGTAACGTTCAGACGGGCGTGATTACAATTGCGATTCAGACTGAGGCCGCCCGCGATATGTAGATTGTGGCTGAATTGATATTTTCGTTGCAACGGGTAAGTGCCAGCTTGCACCAAACGCCAGATTCTTTTCTTGCGCCTCCCTGTACCTGACATTACACGGGATAGCATTCGAGACAAATATATCAATCGTAGATTGACCATGAGGTGCGACGAAGGTCGAGTCTTCAGCTCTAGATAAAACTCACATACTGCGAGATGCTAAGGCGTCGGGAAGACATACTATTCTGAAACATCTTGGCTTGTCAAACCGACGGTTGAGATTACCACCTAGTACAGTGACTTTTTGTAAGTCCACTACAGGAGAGGCATAGTATTAATTTTGCCAGCAGCGTTGCTATGTCTTCTGAAGTACTAGATCATCTTGCAGCCACGCTGATGGCGTTTTCTATGAGGACTACGCAGTTATATTCTTTGTAGTATGTTTCTGCGGCAGAGAGTTGGCTATTCTACAACACAGTAACGCCCCCACTTGTGCTACCCGTTACATCTGTTTTTATACCCACATTCTGTTATACACCAACCAGGAAGACGGAGGAAACAGTACCGCTTTCTACAAAAAACCAAGGCCCGGAGACAGACGCTCAAAGAATGGTACGACGAATGGACCAGGACACCAGCAAACGTACCAGGAGCCTGGACCCGCCAGGTCATTCCTGGCCTTGAGAAATGGTTCAGAGCCGCGAGCATGAAGACTATCTGACGCAGCTGTAATTGACGGGGGACGGGTGCTTCCAAAAATAACTGCATAAGACACGTTCGGACACCAAGTGCGTTATGTGCGACACAGGCAAGGAAGATGACGTGACCCACACTGTTTTCCCCTGTCCAGCATTTGAGGACGAACGACACGACAAAAAACTTCATCGAAAATGGCGTCTCCGAACGTGACGGTAACAGACGTTGTCGCCGCTATACCTAATGATAAGTGCAATTAGGAGCAGGGTATCAGACTGGTAGAGGGCAAAATAAAAACAAAAACAAGCTGGAAGAGCCACGAACTGAAAAGACGACTTAACGACGAGATCGATTGACGGCTAAAGACCAACATTAGAAGGGAACAGTAGTGTGACGAAGCTTTCCCCCCTTTACAGCCAGTACGGCAATGATCACACCACGCAATAGACTGTATACGCAACATGGCGCAATTCAAATCTGTCCTAAGTGACAAGGACCCGCAGAGGGCCGACTTAAGCCACTCAAATTGAGTCGAACCTTATTTAACCTGTATACATAGACGAACAAACATAAACCGCTGTAAATTTCGACCAATTTGACATGCTGATTAAATGTTGATGCTGCCAGTACTGTTATTTTAACCAGTTGTTGTGATTAATACATATTTAGGGTTACTACACCAATTTTATGCACAACAACTTTTGGCCATCTCTCACACATATATGTATATATATATATATATATATATATATATATATATATATATACAATATATATACAATTCACACAAGCAACTGCATGTTATACAGATAAACATTATATATATAGGTCACACTAAGGTCTCAAGTCTTGTATTTGGCTGTTGTACAAACCGAATCCAAGACTCAGAGGCTTCAACCAACTCTTTGCGTTTCGTAGGGGCACTCAAAGTCTTTACAAGGCGATCTTTTGCGATGATGCTTGAGGCCTTTGTTGCGTTATGCATCGTTTTCGGTAGTAACGTATACGTCACTCATTTAGATCGCGCAGCTAGACTGCTGAATTAATTCGTTTGCTGTTCCGTCATTGGCTTTTTCTGTTGGTTGCCAGTGAGCTGGCAAAAGATGACGTTGTTTTAAAAAGCGCAAAGATAACATGTTTTAGAAAACGCAAGTCGAGTTTAGAATGAATATGTGCAAAATCCCATCACACTGGGCACAACATCAGGAAGCCTCAATCAGCAGACGCCATGACTTCCAAGAGCTGACAGAACACAGTGCGTCTACTGAGCTTTAGGACTTTTAAAGCACTTTCTACAACGCGCACCTTCTGTTCCTCAAAATAAATTCCAAATGAGAAGGCTTTAAAACCGCCAAGCAGACAAGTGTTAAACTTAAAAGGTATATGTACAGGGTGCGTCAGCTAAATCTACACAAACTTTGGTGGGCTACCCAGCAAAGACGGAATGCGTTAATTCAGATCGGTTTGCGTTAGCAGACAGCCCACTCACAATAGAACAAGAACACATTGTCATCATGGATGGCCGCCGCAACATGGGTCCAGAATATGACCGAAGAGCAACCGTTATCCAATTGCTTCGTGCCGGTTATCGGCCAGGCGAGATCATCAACATTACTGGATTTAAAAGAGCAACGGTCTACGGCATTGCCCGACGCTACAGAGATGCAGAAGAGACAGGGCTAGGTGGTGCAACACCTAGAAGGAAGATTCATAACCGCCGACGAGAAGTGAGGACACCAAAAGTGATCAAATAGGTGCAAAACTGCGTTTTTAAGAATACAAGTCTATCGATGCGCCGTTTAGCGATCAAATTCAATTTGAGTGATTGTTCTATGCGTCGGATTATCAACGAAGAACTGCGCTACAAATCTTACACGTTTAAAGTCAGACAGATGTTGTCTCAGGCCGCGAAAGATAAGAGGATGACTTGCTGCCATCTCATCCTCACGTTTTTGAGACACGAAATGGCGGGACATCTTCGATTCTTCTCCGACGAAAAAATCTTAACCATTGGCCAAAAACATAACCCGAAAAATGACCGGTGGCTCGCAAAGAACCCTGAGGATGTACCAATCGTGCATAGAACCAAACATCCTGCCAGTGTGCACGTCCTAAGTGTTGTGTAGAATGAAGGGGACCTGATGCCCCCACACTTCTTTGACAGACACGAAACCGTAACAAAGGAAGTGTATTTACGTGTTCTGCGAAGCGTGGTAAAACCATGGATTGATAGAATGTCCAATGGAAGACAATATGTCTTTCAACAAGACGGCGCTCCCGCCCACACCAGTAATCTCGTCCAGGATTGGCTACGGGGCAACATGACGGCGTTCTGGGACAAAACGATAAGGCCCCCTAGCAGTCCAGACTTGAATCCCCTGGACTTCTATGTATGGGGCGTTTTTGAGAAAGAGGCTAACAAGTCTCTACATGCAAACACAGAAGCGCTACGCAGAGCCATTGTCGAGTCGTTCAAGAATCTCAATCCGCTAACTTTGAAGAAGGCCTGCGGGCGCTTTCGCGCCAGAATTGAAAGTGTAATTGCTGCTGGTGGTGGCTACATTAAATAAAATGTTCCTCAGGAGTGTACCTAACGGCACGTAAAAAAAATTTGACAAAAATATTCGTTTTCATTTAGATACAAATTGCGAAACGGGCGATAACGTTTAGTCTCGATTTAGCTGACGCACCCTGTATATGAGAAAAATATCCTTTCATGTACAATACACTTAGTAGACGTGGCGGGAGGTCCACAACACATTGATAATCGTATCCTTCTCCTTATATTCACTTACCACGACAACATAGCAGCAGCAATTGTACGATGATAAAAACAAAACACAATCAATAGTGCTATCACATAGTAACAGGAATTGACCATCGCAAAAATGTCAACAATACTGATGTTGTCACCAGCAAGAGCAAAGACAACAGCAAGAACAACAACATTATTGTGATCGTTGTGATCAGCAAGACCAAAGACAATTGCAACAGTAACAATATTGTGATTGTTGTGATCAGCAAGAGTAAAAGCAACAGAACATCGACAATATTGATATATTAGTCATCAGCAAACGAAAAGACGACAGTAACAACAACAGCAACAGCAGCAGCAACAACAACAACAACAACAACAACAACAACAACAGCAACAACAACAACAACAACAACAACAACAACAACAACAACAACAACAACAACAACAACAACAACAACAACAACAACAACAACAACAACAACAACAACAACAACAACAACAACAACAACAACAACAACAACACAACAACAACAACAACAACAACAACAACAACAACAACAACAACAACAACAACAACAACAACAACAACAACAACAACAACAACAGCAGCAGCAGCAGCAGCAGCAACAACAACAACAACAGCAACAATAACAACAGCAACAACAAGAGAAAATACAACAGCAGCAGTCCACATCAGACTGGTTTCTCCATCAACAATAGCGATTTTCTTCAAGTGGTCTAGAAGCGTAAACGGACCAAAGCGGCTGCGAAAAGCCCGCCGCTTCCACCGTTCGTCCGGTGCAACGCGGACCCCCCGCACGAGTGGCGCGGATGAACGCCTCATCAGCCAATACAATACTTACGACGGACGTGAGCCTCGTCTCGCCGCGGCTAACCGCTGACCGCTTAACCGCTGCGTTGAGCGCCGGACTTGCTTGATTGGCAAGCTTTCTTATTATCTTCATTGATGCACCTCACTCTGCACACACAATGCATACCACGTTTACTACTACTACTACTACTACTAATACTACTACGACAGGTAGATATAACTTAAATAGAGAAGAGTAGTTCTGTGCTACCATCAAAGCGGGTCATGATTTCAAAGGATCGCAGCTTACGTGCCGTTATCTATACCTCTCTCTCTCTCTCTCTCGCTCTTTGTGTTTCTGTATCTACTCCTCATATATCTCTCTCTCTTTCTATACCCCCTCTTCTTATACATCTCTATCTTTCTCTCTTCTCTCTACCTTGCTCCCTCTCGCTCTTTCTCGAAACAATCGATGAAGGGCTCGGCGATCGAACGGCCTAGCAGGTGAACGACTCTCGTCATAATCTTTATGATATAGCAAGCAGCTCATGGCAGTGCACCAGCGTTACGTCTCTTATTGCTGCGTGCTCAGCGCGGCCAGATCAAACGTCAGCGTAAATTCAATCTTCACTCGGGTCGTCGTGGTCCATCATTCTAAACCAGTACAAAATAAGTGCAAAACACTTAAGATGTATATATATATGCGTTCTTATATACATTGTGTGTTTATTATTACGGAATTATGTGTTAAGATATATATATATATATATATATATATATATATATATATATTTGTCCATGTTGTCTGTTATCACAATGTGTCACATATATATATATATATATATATATATATATATACGCATCTTTGTTTGATGTGTCGCGTGTCTGTATTTGACTTTTTAGTATTTTATAGGCCATGAATTACAACAGGTATTTATAACTTAACAAATTGTTTACGAATTAGTACTGACAGTTTGATTGTCTATGATTTGTATACATGCGTGCATAAAGGGAACAATAATTTCTCACCACTAACCTTTGGAAGGTCTAAGGGTCCTAGGTAGTAGAGTATATGTTTTTTGGCGTTGAAACACCGACGCCTAGTCATTTGAACATGGGTCTGCCTGGCTTTATTATTCGTTCCCAATGAATTATTTGTGTCAGCAGCCGTGTGTAGTCTTCGTTAACAAAGCATCATCAGCAATTGCCACGGAGCAACCACGGCAAACGTCGAGACATATCTCTTCAGCAATGCACCAGCAATACAATGCACAATAAATCAACAGACCAACGAAAAAGAGGATTCTCAAGCGCAGCCCAATGTTCAAAGTCACGTTAGTGGGGTATTAATTGGGGTTCCTTTTGTAACGCCCCTCTTTTGCCATCTCCTTAGAATAAGGCGTTCTCGAACTCCCGGACTTACCGGCGTGTGTCGAGATGGTAGCCTATGCCGATGACTTGGCGCTGGTTATCACGGCACGGAAAACTGAGGTCCTAGAGTACGCCGCTAATAAAGCTTTGAAGGAGGTGGCAGAATGGATGGAAGACCACTCTTTAAGACTGACCCAGCACAAGACGGAAGCACTGAGACACATCAGAGGCAAGAAGAAAACCAGGAACATCCGTTTGCGTCTGAACGGTTATCCTCCGTCAAGCTTGTTCGGATAGCAAAGTACCTCGGAGTGGTGCTCGACAAGAGTCTGGCAAAGCCCATAAAATCGCGGCCAGCCCGGGCGCAGCTAATGCCCAAAGTCGGTAGCTGCACAGAAGGAAATCGACACCTACTGACCAGTGACCAGCGGAGTCATACTGTGGATACGAAAAAACAGGAGAGCGCTTCGATCGTCTCCGCGACCAGTAGCCATTGGTATCTGCCAGGCTTACCGCACAGTGTCGACCGCGGCCCTCCTGGTCCCGTTAGTTAACAATTACTCATTTCAGCAGTAATCACTTCTTGGTGCCTACTGATTAGGCCAGGACGCTACCTAATAATTCTGATACGCGCGGTTCCAGAGCGTGCCTAATATTTTTAATCTGCATCGGATTGCTGCTCCGTCGAATCACCCCATCGTTCGATGAACTGTCTGTAGTGTCCACCACCCCCATCGCTGGGCGGCGACCGTTTCGAGTTCGCCATTCTCTCGCTCAAGCAACACACGTCCACTTGCCTGGCTCGCACCAGCGGCTACTCACTCATTTCGCATGCCTCCTTTAATATCACAGATTTGCCCGCGTATTTAGTGACTTAGCGCGTTCGCTACTGGGGTGGCGGCATCCTCTATTTAGCGCCATACGAGGCGTTCTTGCGTTTTCAACCAAACAATGGTAGACATCCGATACCGTGCTGGATTTTTTTGGTACTACCTCCTTGAGAAAGTAATGTATTACTTTCTCAACTCTGGATTTTTTTGGTACTACCTCCTTGAGAAAATGTATTACTTTCTCAACTCTGTCGCTTACCCGGAGACATACACCGCTGAGAGTCAGTGGCCATGCTGCCACAAGGATTGTTTGGAAAACCTTAAATATCTCAACATGTCCTGTCCTCGGTGCGGTAAAGATATGCCGCGCGGCGATTCCAAGCCCGTAGGGGACGAAAAATAGTCTATAATTAAAAATAACCTCTTAAAAAATGTAAAGCAAAAAGCTTGCCAATATATATATATATATATATATATATATATATATATATATATATATATATAAATATATTGTGATAGGCTTGCGATCTACATATTCTTGCACTCAATTTTCAACAAGCAGTTTGGGAATGTATAACTTTTGTGGACCTTCTTCTAACAATATCCCGCAAATGCTTCATCGTCCGTCCGTCGTCCGCCTGATGAATTCTGTTTATTGTCGCTGATACAAATATTATCATACTTAGACCTCGTTAGAGCAAGTATTTATGGCGCGCCGGATTGCGCGTATTAAAGTGCGATACACTAAATAATAGCATAGTGAAACCAGTACCAGAGGTCCTCTGCAAAGCTAACTATAGTCTCAGTTCTGTTTGCCAACGTGTTTTAAACACTTATCTACTTCGGTGCTCGTCCTTTTTCTTCTGTCTTCTTATTTTAATTATAATTCATGGCTATCATCACACGGTCTGTTCGAATACGAATTTCCACGAAGACTAGACAGAGTCCATCTGTCGGCTGTGCTCTCAAACGTGTACGATGCATCATGCGTCTGCCTGCCTGGCCCTTACGAAAATATCACTGCACTGCCTATCTGAAAAAGCATGCAAAGCAGCTGACAACAGTATAAGTGTCAAAGTTATATGCATACTCAATATAGGTAAAACAAATGTCAATTTTAGTTACTATTTTTATTTTTATTTGTTCTTTCAAGGTGTCCATCATGTTCCGTGGCCGGACGACATTAAGACGGCGTCTGTGATTGAGACTACTGAAAATCAGAAATGGCAAATATACAAACTGATAAAGTTACGAAAATACAAGCTTGGGCGTGTCTTGTATGGCCTAGTATCTCTAAAGTGAGACGATGCTTGATTTGCGAGGTTCACTTTCACGTTTAGTAAATTAATTGTAGGTGCAACTCAAGCGTAATATACCACAAATACCTCAATCAAAAGAATAATTAAACATAATCCACATTATTATTATTATTCCACGTTCAAAGTGGTAGGCAAAGTGTGGGTATATCATGATACAAAAAGTACTGACGAAGGCAATTGATAAAAAGGTATGCAATGCGTGCTGTAGACTGAAAATTCAGAATACCAATCCACAGTATAATTGTAATGAGCTGCCAGAAAATCACAGCATGAGCACGGCTTCTCCTTAATTAATCGGGACAAAAGTCTAACCATCTTGATTAGATCGAAATGTCAACGATAGAGCAACATGCTTTACTATAGAGCTTTAATTCCACTCAACGATACAGGCAGATCACTGAATTCTAGTTTTGCATTGCACGGCAAACCTTGACCCAGAATGCTTTTTGTTGGTGGACGTTGCTAAGGCCTCCTACTCAGCAGTTGAGCTTACCAAGCTAACCATGGTTGAATAGATATGGTTTCATTTTGTAGTTAGTGTCTTCACTGATAATGGATATTTCTTAATTCGAGTTTATCGGGGCGACTTAAACACGTAATGTCGCCGTTGCGAAAAGTAAATCGTTACTACTTATTCAAAGTCAATCCATACCAACTTAATCAGTACGGAGCTCGGGAGAGCAACGTTAGGTATATGAAGGCTGGCTTCTCATATGGGCGCACCGCGCAAGGGCAGAAGCATAAACACCATAGAATTAAAATAACAACAGCAACTATAACAGAACCTGCTGTGACGACAATGACTAAACTATCAACAATAACTGGAGGAACCAACCAAGTAAGCATCAACACAAGAATGCCTTATTTGAATCAATGTGGACCGTTACCTACGTGGCACTTCATAACAACCAGCTGAAGACGAACAAACCAAAAACAGGCGGAACACACGTATACAAAATCATGTAATCGGTTAATTCAACCGTAACTGGTGCAGCTTGACGAACGACTAAGACTTGTATAAAGGCCAGAATGATTTGCTAGCAAAAATAAAACAGAAAAAATAAGAAATCTCAGCAGAGCTAACCTGTGCAGGATGCTATGCCGTTAACATGCTTTCGCTATAACGCTTAGACGCGCATTTGTATCATGGTGCTCATCGTTACAAAACAATGCTATTAACCAAGCATTGAGTGGAGAGGTTTAAAATCCTCGGATGTAATCCTCGTTCTTGATTACACTATCTAGCTGATGCGGCAAGAGTACCATAACCGCCGCGACGTTAGACGCTTTCAGAACATTTTACCAGTTAAGTCGCTGAGATGCTTGTTAAGTTACTATTTTTTGCTGAAGCAAAAGAAGAAGAATAGTTTGACAGTTCTAGGTAGTCCTCCACAGCAAGCTGGGACTCCTCGGCGGAATCAGTAATTGCTGATCAAATAGAATAATCAGAGATGAGGTTTTATGTTATACATTAAGTTTACAGCGCGCCTTCATAATGTGAACGTTCTTCCACCAGTTATTATGTAAGGTTAATGCAGCATAGGCTCTAATAGTTGTTGAGCTCTGTATTCCGGATTTTGGAATATGCTATACTTAATTGCCTGTAGTAAAAAAAAATCCTTTTACCAAAGCTTGCCGTTGGAGTCTTGAAGTGAACAAAGTTGTCCATTGTGTGCTTTTGTGTGTAAGGTCTTTTGTGCAATTCTAAAATACATGTAAATATATCATGTTTGCAAAAAATCAAATCATTATCGTTATTTAAAAAAAAAAAACAGCTGAAAGCAAGTCAATTGTATAATCCGCGACATTTATTTTTCTTAATATGTGGCCTTAGAATCGTAGATGGCGCACAACCACGATACACCCAATATTTAATCAATTATTTTTTCAATTATGCTAAATTCTACCAAATTAAGCATCATATACAGTGCATAAGGATTGCTTCATAATGCTCTATCTTCTTTACGCTTCCGACGAGAAAAGTAGTGCAACGATTTTTGTTCCACTGCTGGGCGTACTCCACTGCATAGTACTTGGCATATCTCTGCATGCAGAACCGGCAGGTGCATTTGAACATACCAGGTAGTTAAACGTGGCGACCAAAGGTGCAATACATTGAAAACATCCAAACCCCTACCTCTCGTTTGATCTGTTTATATGTAATAAAAAAAACCCTCTCAAGATGGAATGAGGTAGTTCCATACACTGTCATTGTCATGTTTAGTCAATTATTCAACTTACGCAATCTTTGATTTAGTTAAGGTAAATAATATTGTTACCCATTGTAGTTGCAACCATAAAGAGAAATGCACTCATAATAAATTGTTTGAGCTCCCCAATAATTTCCTAATGAGATGTCTTTATTATCCTAACCTAAGAAGATATAATTTATTAGATTAAGCGCCATATATTAATATATAGAGTAGAATAAATATATGTTATTGTTTTTTTCTAGATTTTTACATTTTACTTTAATTTACATTTGAGCAAAGATGCACAGCTCCTCAAAGCTACCAAAAGCTAGTATAGAGTGTTTATATTGCATGTCTTCTCATTATGCTATATACTGTTATTATGATTATTATCGAATTATCTAGCATATAAATAAGTATTTATATATATATATATATATATATATATATATATATATATATATATATATATATATATATAATTATTTTAAAACAGTTTTGATGTATTTTTGATGATGATTGATTGGTGATGTATGTTTTACACTAATGTTGTGACCACTAATATATTTTAAAAACACTTTTGCAAAAATAAAATATTATTTAAACGCTAAATTTAGAATATTTTTAATCGTTTAATTGAGTATATATATATATATATATTTTTTTTGTATATTGAACGTGCACGGGTTTTCAGGCTCACGAACTGTGTGGGCATAATGTTGCACTATACACTAATCAATTATTAATACAACGCACTTAAAACTATATTCTTGGTTATTTCAATTGTTAACAAATATTTACAGCTGTTTGCAAGGAAACATGACGACAAAATATAATTCTCCAGCCGATCACATTTGCTTGGTCCACCTGCCGCCGTCGATGAACTCGCCCCCGGGGTTTTTCATTGGACCTTTCGGCATTCGCACACTGAAAAGTCACCAACCATCACGAGCCGCGGGGTGCCGTATCTGGCGCAAGTCGTCTGCTCGAATGCGCGCGCTGTATATGGGCTTGAGCCTTGACCACCCCCGCTTTGACCCGCTAAACAACCCCCTAAGAAGTGAGTACTACTGGGCTTGTCAGCTCTTCATCACCGTCTGATTGACATGTTCTCTACTACGTATGCTGCTGCTGTTGCTGTTGTTGTCGTCGTCGTTGTTTCTGCTGAGATCTGAGGCTGGGGCCTCAGCTCTCCCCACAATAATATTAATAATAATTTAGTTTTTATCTTGAACAATAATTTGTTTTATCAATATGTACATGATCACACTTATTAATATATTACTTATATAACATCTACAATATTGCTTATATTATTCTTATTGCTTGAGTGTCGGTGACCGTTCAACATCATCTTGGCGTTGCCTCTCTCTAATTTTAATGACACTCTATGACGGAGGACATTTCTATAAACTCCACAGAAATAGAAAGATTTTTTGTAATTCCACCAGGAACGGAACGTGGTGAAACTACTCAATCGCTTCAAATACCATTCTCCATAAACCTCGCTGTGTGTTCGATTCAGATTCGACCTTTCTTCTAGCTCTAGGTAGCACACACAGTTTACGCTATTTATTACTTGCTAGACGACAATACATACAGCGCTGATATCAATTACGGGATTGCCTACTTAAGCGGGCAATGAAGCACCCGAATGCATGTTTTTGCCAATTCCGCGCTGTGCAACCTTCTTCAGTCAACTGCGCCAGTCAAAGTCAACGAATGCAAACGGGCGGAACGTGAGTGAAGAATGGGTTAGGATGGTTGGTGGTGGTGATGGTTGTGGGCAGAAGAGAACACCCGCGCTGTTTCAAAACACGTAAAACCCCGCTCATGTTCTCTTGCGGCTCCGTTCGAAAGTCTTGAAGCGACTTTCGGCTGTACCATGTCCAAAGCAGCCCAGTCAAGCATGCTTTTTCGTAGATCGTAGATATCATTTTGTGTTTGTTTGATGCTAGCTCGAATATAATTATTATTATTCTTATTGGCTAGTCTATTCTTTCGCCGCGGTCAATTCCGCTCGCCCTAGCCTCCGCCTCTGCTGTTGGGTGTTGTTCTGCTGGGGGTATTCACTCCCCCCCCCCTTCGCCCCTCCCGAAGTGTAAAGGGCGCGCTTTTTGCGGCTGAGGGCCACCGCCAAGGCGGTGTCCTCTCTCTCTCTCAGCTTGCCTGCAAATTGGTTGGTGGTGTTTCGCCGGTTTCGCCGGTTCCGCTGACTGGTCATGTTCGACTTTGTTCGGCATCATTCAAAAGCATCATCAGGAGTGTTTTCGCAGCCGCCATCGCTATCGTGGTCATCCGTTCATTGGGCATATCGTTGACGATTATGAAGAGGATGATGATGATGATGACGTAGATGATAGGATGAAGATGCAGGACCGCCTGCAGCTCGTGTTTGCCGTTCGCCAGCTACAGCCCCGGCTGTTCGGTGGCGTTTGGTGCGGGCTGTGACGGCAGCATGATACAGCAGCAGCAACAGCGGCAGCAGCAGCAGAAGAAAACAGAAGAAAAATAAGAACAACAAGGAAAAGCAGATGTAGACAGAAGACGAATTCAAGAAGACTTAGCAACAGCAGCACTGCTGCTCCAGCTGCCGGTTGCTGCTTCTGCACCCTATGGGGTATGCTGCATTGCTGTGGTGAACTGTTATAATATATATATATATATATATATACGTTGTTACTATAGGCAAACATCTGTTGAGTGACATGGCTGCGGAATGACTGTAAAGTAATCGAATAGTAGTAGTAGTATAGAATCGTAGTGATTCCAGTACTCATAGTATGCTATTGTACAAGCTGTAGCCGCCAGAAAGAGTCATTGTAACAACAGGGGCACCACCAACAACAACAACAACAACAACAACAATAGTAAGCACAGCGACAACAATAACAACAACAACAACCGTAACAGCAGAGAAGCAGCAGCAACAACAACAACAACAACAACCGTAACAGCAGAGCAACAACAACAACAACAACAGCAACAACAACAACAACAACAGCAACAACAACAGCAGCAACAACAACAACGACGACGCTCGCTGGTGGTGTTCGAAAATGGATACTAATACGTGGGAGGGAAGCCGTGTTGTCTCGGCTTGTCCATCATCCTATCGTAGCTTGGCTTGGTTTGGCCGAAATGACTATGATAGTGCTGATGCTGATGACGCCGATGCCGCCGCATCGTGTAGACGATCGTCGTACGCCGGGCTCCGGCCCCATAGTCGCCGATGCTACCGGCTCATTTCGTGTTCGTCGCCCGTCGATGTTGTTGTGGTTGGTGGGGTCATCGAGAGTTCTCACCCGAGTGAGGTGTTTACTGCGGTGGCAGCTTAACGCGACTCGACTCGCGACGTTACGCGACCATATAGTGAGTGAGTGAGTGATTCCAGCATGTCAGATCGTCGCATTCTCTGCCATCAGCATCCTCATCCCCATCATTATCATTATAATTATTCGGATACCTGCCGCGTGATATCGTCTGTGTGATGCCTCCCGTTGTGACGCCAAGCAAAGTCGGCGCGCCGCATGCCGAGAGAATTCATGAAATCCGAGAGGAAGTCAGCGAAGTCGGCCCTTTGTCGTCCCGGGGCCTCGGTCGGGTTCCGTGTGTGCAGGCCGATTTGCCGACTCAGCCGCAGCCATCGTCACCACTGCCTCCTCCACCACAACCTCCATCACCACACACAATGACCGGTAGGTATGTGGTGTTTTTGATATGGCTGCGAATGCGGTACAAATGACTTGACTCGATCAAAGACGAGACTTGTTAATTAGCACAGTTACACACACCTATTAGAACAACTACTTCCACGATCGTTCCTGCCTTACCATTATATTGGTATGATTGATTTATTCGCTTGATAAGTGTGTACATATATATATATATATATATATATATTTATATACCATTATATTGCCTTACCATTGAAAGTCGAATGAATGTATACGTCTGTTCGACTTTAGAACAAAGGTACTGTCGTATAGGACGGAAACTGTTCCCATCTACAACAACAACAACAGCCACAAGGGTTTCTACCGACACATGTGTTTTGAGAGCAGTGTGTTTTACACACTTTTACACCACTCCAGTTTGGTCATTTGTGTTCACCATATCTCTCTCTCTCATTGTGTATATATATATATATATATATATATATATCGAGTGACGTTAGTCTGGTGCTGCACAATCGTATATGATTACCTTAGATACGAGCATTTTATATGTGTACATATGAACCGTTCGTATTACCGTCATTTGTTTACTAATTATCAGCTGTTTTCCCTACAAATGAACATCAAAATCATGTGCGACCTTATGTAAGCTAAGTAGAGACGTTTGTTCTATTTGTCACTACGGTTCCGTACATCGACTGCTTCATTTGCTGTCACTCGTAGAGGTTGTGCTAGGCTTTTTGATTGTTATATCTTGTAAATGTTATCGCTTTTGCTTAATCGAACACCGGTGTTATGCCCTAGCTGATCGATTCGACTAATTAGGAATATGTCTTACGACTTGGCCCCACTGAGGGCATTAGGCACTGAATACGACGCCGGTCAGGAAATGGAAGATATCAGGAGAACTTAAGCTTTTCCTCAGATGCTCCATTTCACCACTCGCGTCTGTCTCAATTAATCCAGCATAGTTATCATGGTTGTGAAAATTCACTAATGCCTTACAGCATGGGTGGTGATTGACAATCTGCCATTCGGCTGCGTGGTAATATCTTCATTTTGAGCTCTCCGAATTCTAGAAATAACTGAAAATAAAAAAAAGGTAGTAATCAAAACGCCAACAACACTAAAGCTGAGCCTCTTGGCAGTGCTCTAGTGCTCTACGGTTCTCAAAGGTCTAAGTACTGTTGTGCTTAATCTACAGAACAAGCAGAACCTTATTTAGTCTAATGATTTGCATTTGATGGCATTGCCTGCTGGTGTACGAACTACGGTGCTGAACTCTTAGAAGTTAACACCGGAAATTATTGTTAAGGTTTTTCTGAGAGCCGATTTAACTCACATATCTTGACGGCTCTACACCTGCTTAGACGATCTAGAATACATACTGAGTGCATTTTATTATATTGGTGTGGTTATAGTGAACGATGTCTGCCGTTCAGAGAGTTCACGCTTCTCGCCTGTAGCCAGTATTTCCGAGTACTCAGTTGCCGTACCGACTCTGACGCACATCCTGTGTGATTGCTACATTTGCTACTCATGTTGCAGGTGCCGCTGTGGCGCCGAGTATGGACGGCGACTCGTGGCAGGCCTCGTGTACGCTTCTGCGTCAGCTCAGCTGTGGCCGCTTCGGCACGGTAGCTCTGGTTCGCCGAGGTGAGTCTAGTCTGGTGCAACGGATCGTGCACCGCGTGACGGATCTCGAGGACCACTGGCAGGCGATACGGGCGCTTCGACTTCACCCACATCCGAATCTCGAACACCTCGTGAAGTTGTTCGTCTGTCCGGAACAGATTGCCATCTACGCCGAACATCACGGCGACCTCACCCTGCTCGACTTCATACGCAGCTATTTTCAGCCGATGATCCCCGAGACGCAGGTGCTGCGCTGGCTGTGTCATATACTCGACGCCCTGCACTACCTCGACCTGCACGGGCTACAGCACGGAAATCTGTTGGCGAAGAACGTCCTGCTGGTGCCCGGCCGATCGCGGCTTCGCCTCACCAACTGGACGGTCCACCTGTTCGTGCGACGCCAGCCGACCGAGCTCCGAAGCGACCTCGAGTGTCTCGGGTCGATTCTGCTCGTCGTAATCACGCTCAACTCGGCTCTCGATGGCCGACGTCTGCCCCACGACACGGTGTCGTCGCTGCTCGACGAGGGCCGGGCGTACTTCTCCGACTTCTTGCTGAACATCACGCACGACCTGATCTCAAACTCGATGGAGAGCGTGGCGTATCTGCGGGGCCTGATGGCCGCCCCCGACGATATGCTGTACGGTAGTCAACCGGAAATTCCCGCGCTCGAGGGCGATCTGCAGCGAAGTCAGGTGGACGCGTCGCCCATCCATCGGCGCGAGCGCGCTCGGCTACTTCAGCAGCTCGCGGAGGAGGCTGCCCAAGCGTCGCGGGGCAACGAGCCGAAACATCCAAGCACTATTGTGACGTTTTTCAACTTGTTCAAGCTATCTGCCCGGAGCTGGAAACGCGTGTTGAAACGCCGTGTTCCCTATTGGAAGAGCGAGTCGAAGTGGAGCGTATCCACGTCGAGTTCTCCTGCGCGCCCAAAGCTTGTCCGAAGCGTATCTTGTCCTTCGCTATTTTTTAGGGAAAACATATCTCGTGAGGTAGAGGTTCAGGAGAAGGTCACCGGTTGATGGCTGGAAAGCGAATATCTAAGTCGTAATGCGTGCAAGTGTGTGACACTGGCCGAATTCATGAATGCATACGTGACTGCTTGCGTGCAGACGAGCTGTATGTGATCGCTCAAATGGCGACAGAGAAGGCGACAAAAAAAGGCTTGATCTTCATGAGGGGGCCGAACCATGAATCCAGTAAATATGGATCGTGTCTCGGTTAGTTCTCTAAAGGCATATCGTCGTTAGCTGACCCGAACCGCCGAGCTAAACATGTGTAGTTGCACAACTGCAATACGTGGAAAGGAGAGGGGTCGTTAGGTTGTGAGGGGCTTTCGGGAGTTTTCTCCCCCAACGTTGCCAATATAACCACGGTACCTTGTGTCACATAAGAGACGATATGGTTAGTTAACATACAAGAATGTTCTATTCATTATAGGTGGGAGGCATTCATGGGCGTCGTAGTTGGTAATTGCATACAACCAATTAGCAGCCGTCTACTGAGCAGATCACATATCAAACACGCGTGAGTGGGTTATCGTCGGCTGCTGCGTTTGCTTCGAGCTGTGGAATATTCGAGAGGTGACATTCATATGTGATGATGGGATGCTATCTCTGTGCTCACCATTGTGATAATATGTTTACATCAACTATGCTCAAGTGTTTCTTTGAAAGAAGTTCATATTGTTACAGGTATGCAATAAGAGATATATATATATATATATATATATATATATATAATGTGAAGACTCAGAGAGAGAAGGTACTCTAGTATTGTCCAAATTCACATTTGTTAGCCATCCATCAGCTATATGTGGAGATTGGAGTCTTCAATCACGGCTTTATTTTAGTTGTATGACTTGACTAAGCGCGGTATGTACAATGCCGTGTTAAGTGAGTTTGTACATATAGTATAGCATTGTAAATAATCTTCCTTAATTACTACATTTAGAACGCGAACAACCACCTGCTTAATTTTGCGTTTTTTGCGATTGTGACTGTTACACCTAATTTATTAAAAGCCATGTGTGTTCACTTGTAGCCAGTGGATATGTAGATGTTTTTTTGCCAGAATTTATACGTACACTAGGATTTATTTATAGGTTGATTGATTCCATCCACAATCACCTATATACATACACCTATTTCCACTGGCTTTCATCTGAGACAAACTTGCAAAGCTAAAGGTCCCGTGTGCACGGTGCACATCGCGCCAGGATAAAATTCGTAACTTCGGCGGGTCAGGGTCGCAAACCACCGCGTCTACTCTGATCTACCGACCATATATGAATATACTCTAATTGTCGAGTGTATAGAAAAAACAATATATATATATATATATATATATATATATATATATATATATATATATATATATATATATATATATGTGTTCTGTTAACTATTTGCATTGTGCTAACGAGTCGCTGTCTAGTGCAAGTAAATCTGTTTGTACAGTTTCTACTTTTTGACATACGACAATAAAAATGCGGACGTGTCATTTTTACGAGCTACAGTCCTCTTCATTATTAATTATCCAAGTAAAATGTGTTTGCAACATACTTGGCAAATGTAATGTGCCGATTTTTTAGAATTTCAAATTTTTTTTTGAAACAGATTCACTTTCCAGAAAACTACACAAAAAACTTTAGCCAAGTGTTTTAAAAATGCCAATTGGAACTATTACTAGTATCATCGCATGCGTATGATAGTAAATATGAGTTCAAGCAGTAATTTTATTAAGCCAGTTAGACACGTCTTGTGGAAAATATCGAGCAGCCAGCACAGTGATTTTAACAATCACTGGCTTCTGTAAAAGTTCAGAGTCTGTCGGCCGAAATTTACGTTAATCCGTGGGATTTAGTATGAAACATCCTGTATCACGCGCTTCATTCAATGAATGCCGTACAAGTAGTTTTGGATCATGTGATACCATATCTCTGCAGACGTAGTCGATATCATCGGCCTTTTTAGCATAATTGAAATATCGACCATTTCTGGTGTATATATTGTTTGTAATACGTATATATATATATGCTACGTACATATAGCGCTCAACATCCGGATCAGTGTATATATATATATATATATATATATATTTCCTTGGCAAGCAGCCAAAATCTATGCATGAATGTTGTGATATTTTGTAATGTTCACTTTCTGTTCATTGTAAATAAAGCGCGTATATATATATAGAAAATATTGTGATGATTTATTAATCAGTTACAATACGTTTGCACACTCGACAGTGCTCGCCTTCATATATATATATATATATATATAGCTAAAATAACTGTGACATTTGATTTGTCGCAGTGTACTTGGACGATCGCTGTCTGACATTGTTTTCGACAAGTCGGCAACTCAGCTCTTCGTTAGCATCGGGGATAAAATTTGACATATCTAGCTGACACTCAATCCGTTCATGATTTGCATACATAAATGCTGCTGCTGCCTAAATCGATATACACAAACGTATACATACACAAATTTGCCCATCCCAGGCGCCCTATGCACTGTCTATTCACTAAAATGTTCAATAAGTAAGAAATAGAGCAGGCTATCTTTCTCTCACACACACACACATACGCTTTCTTCTGGCTCGTTCCGACAGGCATTTATTTGTAGCTGTTGCCGGCACGATGAGTGTTCCCTGTTCGACGCTCTTTCTGCAGCCAGTCGCATTGTCGCCGCCCAGCGCGCTCTAGAGAGCAGGTGGGTGGCGGCGCTTGATCACAGACAGCAGGCTCTCCGGTAGCGAGCAGTGAAGTGTTTGGTGTCGTCGATGCAAAAGTGCAAACCGGAAATCGTTCGGTCTAACAGCTGACCTTGCATTGCACGGAGTGGGGAAATGTATGTTTTCTCTCGCCACTCGCCTCTAAAACCATGTAGAGTCGTCTGACCACTCTCGTCGAAGAGAGTGGTCGTGCGAATCGAGCTTTGCGCTGCAACCACATACAGTCACCGTGTGATCTGTCTGAACCAATTGAGCGGCTATGTCGTCTTAGCTATAGGTGCGCGATTCGAGCGTGTGTTCGAAACGGGACATATCTCTCGGTCTGTCTGTCGCTGTCGCTGTGTCGTTCGGTGTTGATTTTGTTCGATTTGTGCAAAACTGTTTTTTTTTTCTACTAGCAGCAGAGCTGTTGACGATGTCAGCTGATTGCGCTACGCGCTAGACTAGGCACTATTGCCTAGAGAAGGCTCACCATTGTGATTAATTGTAATAACATTGTGATTAATTAGCTGTTATGTTGCACTTATCACGACATAGCGTTAGTAAGTTTTGCGTGGCAAATATCTACTTATAGGATCGTCGTACATCGATGATGCTAATTCATGATCAAGTTAGTGCTTTTGATTGTGGTGACGATGATGATGATGATGATGGTGATAGTGATAGTGGTGGTGATGATAACGACGTAAAAGTGAGGCGAATAATATTTCTGCATGCGTAGAAACGAACAGCATATGCATACATGAGGAGCGAAGCGAGGTTCGCTCACCTTAGCTTATAGCCATACATAAGCCATTTGTATGACGGTCAACGTCAAAGGCCAATGAAGCATCACCAGCGCCGAGAACTATAGTAGACGAGTTGTATCGCTTTCTGACTGATATGAATAATAATAATAATAATAATCGATTTGCCTAAAGTGGGGAAGTGGCGGAAACTGTGACAGCCGCGCATTTAGATAAATCCAGGCGTGTCTAAAGGCGGTCTGGCATTTCTCTGAATATATGTATATACAAAGGCGAGCACTGCCGAGTGTGCAAACGTATTGTAAATGATTAATAAATCATCACAATATTTTCTATGTATATATATATTCTATATATATATATTATATGTATATATAGCAGGGAGAGGGAGAGAGCACAAACGTTTTAACAAAAGCGCCAAATTTTACAAATAGTGCGTACAAGACAGTGATAGATTTGTCAAACCCGTTGTCGCGTGAGGATGACGTCCAGCGTCTCAAGAAAGGCGGTGGCCGTAGTAAGTGGTTGTGAGTTCCCAGTGTAAGTAAGTAAGCTTCCAGTGAGTAAGTGGTTGGTTAGTAGAGTCAGCTGGTTCCGAGGAATGAGTCCCGAGCGGAGACTCTGTACCGTGCTGTCATAATTCGAAGTATTTCATATAGAGTGCCTTATCGTTCGGCGGACAGTAATTTTACAGTGGTGGTGTTGCTGTTGTTGTTGTTGTTGACTTGTTTTTTCGGTGCCTCTCGTCCGCCCCAACAGGAAGCAATTGTCAACACGTCGTTGCGATGGCCACCATTGATGATCTACCGGATGAGGTTTGTACCACAACGTAAGCACTATGAGCAATTCCTAATCTGTTTCGAATTCTTGATATATTCAGCATGTGTCTTCTAGGCGAGAGGACATTCTCTAAAATACAGCATTTCCTCTTGGGTGGGCATGTCGGGTCTGGTGTCTTGCTTAAAGACTATGCATGTGTAGAGTCAGTCTTTCTGAGCCCTTTGTGTAGAGTCAGTCTTTCCGAACTCCCAGCCACATTTGAACATGGTAGGCGCACCTGCTCTGCAATAACGTACAAACGGAACAATCACGCGGTTACTGACTGCGCAATTTTCTACTATGGTTTAGTATCGACATCCAATGTCCTGCGTAGTTGCACTCTGTGCATATATGTGTACAAAACATTAGATGGCTATATACAGGTCAACATCTACAAAACATCAGCGATGGCATAAAAACAATTGATGCAACAAAAAAAAAAATCGGATGTTTGGTAAAGAAAAAGGCGCCTACTATATATAGAGTCCAGAGTCTATCAAACAATGCTGCAATATTTTCAGCAACAACAAGGTCAACCAGCCGCTCGTTGCCTTCAGTCAGTGTTCGTGTTTTTTTTCAATCATTTTTTTTTTGTCATATGTTGCGATGTTGCTGTTGCATTCGTTTTTCAGCTGGTCGAGCGACTTCTGCTTTTTCTGAGGCCGGCCGATCGTCTAAGTTGTGCGGCAGTTTGTCGTCGTTGGTCCGAACTCATGTGCGCGCCCCGAATGCTCACTGACGTTCGGGTAGCTCTAAACGAGGGCGCGTTGAGCTGTGCCATGGACGTCCTCCGTAAAACCGACCGCGAATATCAGTCCTTGCGCGTTTCGAATGGTGAGCGCTTTACGCATTCGATCTCTCACAGCACAACTCTCACACACTACACAGTGAGGCCTGAACGCGGCGTTGTGCTTAGATTTCCGCTTTACTAAGGTGCCACACAACTGGAGTGTATAGAGTCTCTTCCGCTCTCTCTCTATGCAAGTAGCTGTATATGGATTGAGAAGTGTAATGTAACGATTGACATTATAGGGAAGTTGTGTGCACTTGTACAAATTATACATATATAATGTCCTCCGTCCGTGTAGCCTTGAATTCCTATTAAAAAAAAGAGTACATGTCCACATTTTGCAGAGCTAAAATTACTTATATCGTTCTATCTCTATCCTATTCCTAATATACGCTACTTTCTAGACCACTATATCCGTTTAATCCTAATAGTAATAATAAAACAATATCCGTTTCTACCCTTTTTTCGCTTCACTTCAAAGGCGGTGTGTTAAGGTAACATTATTTTTTGTTATTTCGCGTTACCGGAAGATTGTCACCTATGGAAAACATAC
The DNA here is from genome assembly GCA_003439945.1 of Dermanyssus gallinae. Lineage (NCBI taxonomy): Eukaryota > Metazoa > Arthropoda > Arachnida > Mesostigmata > Dermanyssidae > Dermanyssus > Dermanyssus gallinae. Next base: position 769,354 of record QVRM01000121.1, on the reverse strand, counting down.
GCAGATGTGTCACTAAGTACATGGTTTCCTTTTACGCTTTAAGGCCTTCTGTACGACTTCAACGCATCGTTTTGGGAACGCATTGGTGGAAGTCTCGTCGAGCTCAATCTCGATAATTGTGACCTTTCTTCGATGGTATTCTTCGCTATTCTACAAACATGTTGTAGATTGAAGTCACTCGAACTTGCTGGTTAGTGGTTACCATTTGTAATATATGATTGTGAACCTAAATAAGAATGCCAAACGAAACCTCTTAATATGATGAAACCTTTTCAAGCATACTTACGTAGTTTTTAGTTCCGAGGTGAAAGCGTCCGAGCAGGTAGAAATATCTTAAATCCGCCAGAAAAACATTGCTTAAAGTGCGTGCCTACTTTTAGTCTTTTAGATTTTTATTTCCGCTAGTTATTCTGGCTATCCACTGATAGCTCCGGATGTATTTTTACATTATCGACGGCATCCTACAGTCGAGAAAATCACGAAATGTTCAATTCACGGCGTTTACCGCCTCATTACGAGCTTCGAATTACCTCATTCAATTCAAAACAGACAAACTTGCTGTTCAAAATGCAAATGCGGCTAAACAAGTCGAATTCTTTCGACTTTGATAGATTGGTACGTCCGCACAGAACTCTACGTAATCGTTTTATGATGATTCTGATGCGCCCCCACAGGATGCTCCAGTTTGATGATGTCGGATAGCCTTCTACGGCCGCCGGAGAGTGTGCCGGTGAAAGAGGTCCAACACGCGCTGCGAGGCGTCCGCCACCTGTCGTTGGAGTCGAACCGCTTTCTCACCGACGCGTCCTTCCACCGTCTGATCGAGTTGATGCCCCACCTTACGTCGCTGAGCCTCGACGGTTGCTCGAACCTGCAGTTTCATCCGGGCATCTTTCGGCGGTTCCACAATGACACGATCGAGTTCAGCTCGTCGGTGCTGACGTTCCAGAACGTGCTTGCGTGCCTCGTGAAGTGCGGAAGCCACGTCAGCTCGCTTGACTTTAGCCGGACGCTCATCAACGCGAGAGCGATGGCTCAGCTCGTCGGGTTGTGCGCCGACCACCTCGTCGAGCTTCGGCTCAACCGATGCGATCAGCTGACGGACAAGGCGTTCGATTCTATCGCCGAGTGTACGAAGCTGCGCGTACTATCACTAGGCAGCACCTGCCAGGTGAGGGACACGCATCTGACAATGATCTTTGAGAAGATGCACGATCTCGAGCATCTCGACTTGTCTGGTTGCTTCAGGATACGTGATCAAGGATGTCACGCCATTACTCAACTGCAAAGGTAGCTTGTCAATGACTAGCTAAATACTGTCCGTAAGCAAATACTGTTAGTTAGTTACTTCTAGCTTCTCGAACTTATTGGTTACACACCTTTGGTCAGTGCCACCAGCAAACGCACCAACAGCTCGTACCTGGTGACAGGATGGTGTTCTTAGGAAGGCCTATGATTCTGATGGCATCTCCCGCCTGTTCTATGCCGACACGACGCATATTGGGTAAACGCCAAGGCCTTGCTTATTATGTAACCTAGTAATTCTTGAGTGTTACAAGTACATTTATGAGTAACTTGCGGCTATTCGAATTCGATTTTCATAATTACCTAATACGATATGCCAGAAATTATGCATATATATATAATATATATATATATATATATATATATATATATATATATATATATATATATATATATATATTGTAGGGTTACAAAGACTATAGCGCTACTCGAGACTTGAGCATCGCCGTTCAGTCTATTTGGCAACTTGTTTTCTCTGTTACCCGTGTCAGATTGCAGTTCCTTAGTCTGTATTCATGTACAGAAATTAGTAACGACGCACTGTGCGGTCTACGAAGCCTGCGGCGGCTCCGCTCGCTCGATATGAGCTTTACGAACTGCGACGCCATGGTGTTCCGCTCGCTGTCGGCGCTGTCCGAACTACGCGTGCTGAAACTTTCCAACTGCAAGCGGCTGGACGACGAATGTCTGCAGCTAATCTGCACCCATCTGACCAAACTGGAGGTGCTCAAAATGAGCTACTGCATCTTAATTACGGACGCCGGCGCATCCCTGTTGCATCGACTTTCAGCTCTGCGAAAGCTCACTCTCACTGGGGCGATGGAAGTCACCGACCGAAGTCTTGACGACGGGCTTGGTGCGATCGATTTGCGCTCGCTCAAACTCGGACTCGTCAGCCAGCTGACGGACAAAGCACTGGTTAGCATGGCGCTTTACCATCGAGCCCTGGACCTCATCGATCTATCTGGATGTCCACAGGTACAACTAGCAATGTACTGGGTAGTAGCATATACCCGTTGTTGACCGGTCTCTCACTCATCCGTCCCGATGAGCTCAGCAGCCCATCTGTGTGTGCTGTTCTGAGACGCCGGTGACTTAGATTGGCTCGATTTATACAGTTTTCAGGAGCCATATTCAGTTTCGAGGTGTAATCTTGGCGTTGCCCTATAACTGGCGGCTGACGAGTGTACCATGCCTATGGTTTATCGTTTGTACTCTTAAAGGAGAATTGAAGTGCCAAAAGTTAGAAGACACTGATAGAGGTAGCTGGTTGCTGTGTGTTGCTACGAGTGGTGCATCATCACGATTTCGGCGTTTATATTTGCAGATTACTGATGTTGGACTCATATCACTGGTTCAGTGCGTTCCTCGACTTCGGAAGTTATACCTCAAAGGATGTCGCTCATTGACGGATCGGAGTCTCGTTGCAATCCGATCTCACTGTCCTCAGCTGCGACGTCTCGTCGTAGAGCAATGTGCCATGAGTGAGGACGCCATTGACCTTTTCGCGCACCTGAGGCGCACTGTGGACGTCAATTAAATCTAAATTCTGTTGAATATATATATATATATATATATTAATGTATATAGTCAACCATCGACGAGATTCACGATGAAGGTATGTCGCAATGCCAGCGTGCGCAGTAACAGTGTGTATTGCTATCGTGTTAGTGTTACTTAGCAAGGACTCTGCTCTGCGACGAACTCGGTAATGTTGGAACGTCGTTAACTATAAGCATGTCTACATTGCGCCGTACAGCTAGCGCGACGATGCTTGACCGCCACAATGACGCCCTTTCTGGTCGAATCTTCTTAATAGCTCGAACCATTGTGGATAATGGTCTTGAACTGGAAAAAAAAATACATATATATATATATATATATATATATATATGACTTGTTGAATGTCACGCGTTGTCTTAGGGAAGCATCTATCTTGCTTTTGAGTTACAAACTCGTGAAGTTAACTTTATCTTTAACTTGCAAAGCTGCTATATGGTGCGATAGCAAATGACAGTAACACACGTTTGGTTTGTACTAAGAGTTTCAACGTAAACGTTGTTCTCACTATACAGTAGGACATTGAGTGTTTGTCTCACTTAATTCTTAGTGTAATTAGACTAGTTCTTAAATATACAGTCAACCTAATATACGACCGAATGTTGACTGCGTTTTTTCGTCTCCTTGGAATGTACTTAAGACCAAGTTGCTGTTTATGTTTAAAATAGTGTTTGCAATAATATTTAGTTAGTTGTTACAAGATATATTTGAATTGAAATTTGAATAAATGGTAGAGGTGTTCTGAAGTAAAAATAAGATCATTTTGGCATAGCGATACGAACACTTTAGCTGTATGAGGCGACAATAGTGTAAGAAACCTCAATGGCATAATTTCTTAGATTTAGTGTAAGAAACCTCAGTGGCATAATTTCTTAGACACATCATTTATACACGTACATACATTTGCAAATGTTAGTTGTAACTCAAATAAGGATCGGTAGAAAGTCTCCAGCCTTTTTTAAAAATTACTTTTAGAAAGTTGCTACTAGGACTCCCCTCGAAACAAATGCTAGTGATTTCAGTGCTTGATTTTTCAAAATTGTTTCTACATGAATATTATTTATAGAACAGTGACGTGTTCTACGTCACGCGTAAATGCGTAAAACTTACGTACCTGGGAAGGCAGAATTGGTAATCGATTTCTATTAATTAAATACGAATTCTTAATAGGTACGTAGTGTGTGCCTTCTTATTCAGTTTTACACTGTATGGCATAAGCTAATTTAAACACCATAGAGAGTTCAGTACATGTGTGGTATGAGATACCGGCGAACTAATTGGGTCATTTATACATTCGGGGTCGTGATATTCGAGCTTCGTGGTGCACTCATGACGTTGCTGCTGTTATTTGCAGATTACTGGCTTTGGAGCCATGCCACTCGTCCAGAGCGCTCCTCGGCTGCGGAAGGGGTACCTCAAGGGGGTTATAATTGTATATAAGAGAGATTACGCAAGGTGAAGCTGGCTTTCTCTTTAACATAAAGCAACTGGCAAGGTTCTACACTTTCTTCCTCTACTAGCGGTGGCTACGAAAATGCAGGTGCTCCATGACACAACGTGCCAAGTGGAACTCTAATTAATGGGTACGCAATAGATAGCTTGTTATTCTAGCTTGTAGCATATTATGCTAAATTAGCATATCATTGTTCTGGACGCAGAGTAAAGATTTTCGATAGAGTAAGTCATATGGATACGCTAAAAGTTGACGTGCATTTGAAGCCTGCCCTCCATACGATTTGTTTTTCATTTGCCACTTAGTGCGAAAAAGTAAATTCGTTTTCTGTTATCCTACGTAATGTCTGCAAACATTGTGTCGGTTCACTACTGTAAAAATCATACTGTAAAAATATAAAACAGTTAGGCGTGAGAATCAATCTCATTAGTTGGTAGAATTTTTACTTATACTTCAAAGCTATAAAGCCTTATTTCGCCTACTCTATGCTCTAGTTTTCAGTGAGTCTGCTCTACGAAGACGTAACAAGGCATTGCTATAAAAACGCCCGCATCATAACGTTACCACGTGTCTGACCCATATGCAAACAGTGAATGCTTGACATCAACAAAGCGACATCGGCATTCTTACCAAATATTTCACACGTATTTTTCGATTGAAAACACATTCGATAATATCATTGAAAATCTTAATTTCCATTTATTAGCAGCCTACTTCAATAAAACTCTGATGTCAACGTTTGAATAATCTATAACTCATAAGGGGACCCTCCCGATTCATACATGTTAAATTAATCAACTCGTGTGCTCCAGGAAATAGCAGTTTACTGTCAGTGCACTTAGCTATCGCAAACCTACCGACCTTTGCTATGTGTGAATTGGAAATTGGAAAATTTGCTAACATTCGTAGTGGTATGAGTAGACGACCGGTTGGCAAAGATTTGTAGCCACGTGACTGTATGTATGGTCTGCTCGATGTAGAGAAACTCCTGTCGGACCTTTCAATGAGCCGTTGAATCAGTAGAGAATAGAAGTCCAGCATTCGGTAGCAGAGAAAGGGAGTGAATAGCGGCTATGTAGGAGTACTCGTCGGTCCTTGGCCTAGTCATGATTTCGTCGGCCTGTTCCGGTGGTCGCAATTGATCTTGGGACGTCCTGGTATGTGCGAAGAGTATCGTTTACGTGGGGCACGATTCTTAGCCACCGGTTCCTTCTACAATACCTTTGCTACTACACACTCGCCTACACCGGCATACCGTGGCTCTGCTTGCAAGCCTTCAAGACCTCGCTGAAGCCCTAAAAGAACGAACACATCGATAGAGTAAGACGTTAGTCGTTGAAGCAGTCTGCCATGCGCGAACTTGTCGATACATGTAATGCCACATATGTCTAGGCCAACGCGGGAGCGTCAGCATAGCTTGTTAATAATAGTGAAATACATCGATGCACTACTACCAACAGGTCTATAGAGCTTTATTTCTAAAAATAAATTCAAGTAATCAACAGAGCGAAGTCGTTCTCCCCGACGTAAAATACTCTCGTAAAATGTCGGTGCCTGTCTAGTCGGTGTTAATACCTGGCACAGAGAGAGATCGTGCTGTGTTTGAGCGCACTCCAGGAACTGTTTCATCTCAAAACTGCAAGCACCACCGAGACCCTGCAAGTAGTAAACACACAAGCGTATTTTCCTTGTTATTAATCTAACTGTGTTTTCCAGTTGTCTATACGTGTTGAGTTGTTTGGCATATGGCAATACAAAGTATATCATTAATCATTGTAGTAGATAACTGCAATTGGAAATAGGATATGTGGAAAGCGATCACTACGTAATTCCTTTAGAATGCACTCCAAACACTCAATAACTTATTCGCACAAATGTGTTATCAACAGTGAATATTATTATTGTTGTTGTTGTCTCTGCTGTTAGTATTTTTGGTTGTTCGATGCCAATGACATTGAGCCGTCACCGAAGCATAATTACTTAATTCGAAAAACAACCCAAGCTGAAACTTGGTCCCTTTAGCTGTAAGAACACTCGCCAACGTACCTGATCGGTCTGAGCTGGAGCGTACTGTGTGGCAGGCGGAGCCGCTTGAGCGGGTGCTGCGGCAGCAGGGGCCTCACTTGAACCTCCTAGAAGCCAGCAAAACCAGAGTTCACAGTTAACATCTACTATCGCCGTGTTACACTACAACGTATTGGTTGTTTTGGTGAGTTTGTCTGGCTCGACACCACTAAGAAGGTCGGTCGCGTCTTTCGCGCGTTTAGACTCCGATTTTAAGCAACTCAATTTGACTGACTGCTTTACGCCGGTTTCGACGAGCGGATTAGAGCGCTTCTTTGATGAAATCAAACGAAATACGTCAGAGAAACTCAATACAATCCGTAAATCCGAAAGCTGTGACTGGCTCGAGTTGTGTGTTGCGTCAACGCATCAGTAAGTCAAGGATCTGGGTGTATCGAAGTTCTATAAAGAAAGTTGTCGCTTATCCCATGCACTGCCTTTAAAAAATACGCACCTCAAAGGTGAAACTATTGTCGCGCTGCGGCCAGCAATCGCATATATATATATATATATATATATATATATATATAAATTAACAAGCATTTCGTGTATATACTTGTATATAACTCCTTCCAATGATGATTAGAACAAGCATAATAATGATTATCTTATCTTGTCGCTTAATTTACATCAAATGCTACTTATGATAGGTGCGGATGCTTGACCTTAGGGAAAACATGGCCTAGCTTCTATGGGAACCTTAGGTGCATACTTGTTCATGATTGCTGTACACGAGTGTTCATATTAATGCTTCGTGTTAAATCGACTAAAGACTAAATCAAACACACAAAATAGCAATGAAATTATGCGTGTGTCTCACGTACCGGAGAAGGCGCCGGTGAGACCGGCCCCGATCGTGTGGCCGACAGCAGAACCAACCGCAACTCCAGCTGCAGTGGTGGCCATCTGCGCAAACATCCCTGGCTGTTGGGGTGCCGGAGCCATCATTGGGGCAGGCTGCGATGGCGGAGCTTGCGCCACCTAAATACAAAAAATTATGCGCGTATTATATATATATATATATATATATATATATAATACGCGCGGGAGTAACTATGACTCTCTTACCGGCTTTGGTCCGCTGGTGCGCGACTTCCGCGCGCTGCGGGGACCTTCACGAGCCCCCATGTAAGTTAGTCAGACGGTGTAAACTCCCAATAGTAACTCTCCCCAGGGTCACCATTTGTTAACGGGGAGGCACAGGGCATACGATATCGATTGAGTGTCAACGAATTCATATTGTCACTTTGTCGTGGCCTATTCGAGGGCTGTTAAGGCTACTTAACCTACGGAGAAGGTGTGCTGCACACCGGCCCCGGGCCACACGGTTAATGCCCCGGGCTTTAGCAACCTGGGAGTACCGTGTGGGACGCCTGCTGCCTTGGCTTAATTTTTTAATTATGGCTTAATGTAACAATACATTATATATATATATATATATATATATATATATATATATATAATCATCAATTCAAGTAGCGAGAAAGGACAGGCCGTCGTGCTACAATGCAATACAATCTAGAGGTTCTCTGAAAATCAAGACATGACAATCTCAATCTAGTAGACATGACAGAAGATCTCTGCTACTTCAGAACAAATCCGGACAATGTGAGAAAGCAAGCCGTTGTTCATCTGTTGTTGTTGTTGTTGCTATTGTTTTTGCTTAGATGAAATGAAGAAAGCGAAACAAACCTGATTGGGTCGCGCAGCTGGAGGTGCGGCCCGCGCAGGCGGCGGGGATGCACGACGCCTGTAATTGTCACAGAATAAACACAGACAAAACGTCACGTTTTGTATTAGTTAGGCAAACGGCGTTTTTGAGAGGAACGGATGCAAACGGCGTTTTTAGAAGAAAGGCAGGCCCCATTTCCGACTACGGTCGTGCCTAATACGTGTGCACATACATCTCGCTTGCATTGATGATGGCGAAGGCGCGACGGAAAATCACGCTAGAGACAATTCCGGGACCGCCTATCGTTGCTCCATCGAGTACGCTTATAAGGCCCGTATGTTACACGATAAACGAATGAGGTACAACTCAGGGTAGAGGACATACCTCTTATATAGTACCAATAGTGGCCGTGACAAATTGCCATAAACACGAGCCAATAATGATAACACCGTGATAACATCATTATAATCGTCATCATAATCGTAAGGTGTTTGTGTTGAAAGTTCTATACCACCTTTGGTGTGTTCGCGGTCAGAAGCTAGGCACGTTTGGGAATACTTTGGGCAATAATTGAGCGAAATAATCCCACAAACGATAACGGGATAAAATACCTATGCTATTGTTGATGTGCAGTTATATATATATATATATATATATATATATACACACACATAGTGGGCTAGGAACAGTTGCAAGCAATGTACGAACCTATAACTAAGTTATAGGCGCATTAAACTGTACAAAAAATGTTAACGTTTAAACTAAAACCTAATTAAGTGAAGAGAGTGGAATGGGGAATCATCATCACTACTATCGAGACACACACTCACCTCACCATGACCAAACTCGTTCGCTTTTAGAGGGCTTACGCAATACTATGTACTAAACGTGCTTGTGTTCTCAGCCCTCTGCCAGCTCCTCCTCTAGCCAACAATGTTTCGGTTATCCTAACGCAGGGCACGCCAGTACACGCAGCATATGATCTATACACAAACAACAACAACGCTACCACCACCACCACCACAATGGTTGTCTAGTCTTTTCTCGACTCGTCTACCAGTCTGTACAGCAAACAATGAAATAGCAGCAGCAGATCGGCCAATGAACGATGGCGTTCACCCCTTTCACCTTGTACGACAGGTGGAAGGTTCAACCTTTTCCACCTCCTCACGTGTACGCGTTGTAGTTTCGCTCTTTCTTCACGCTTCGACTCTCTACAATAGAGTACTATGATTACCATTACCACCAGTACTACTACTAATAGTACACTCTTTTGGTCGGCATACCGACCGACCGGCCTTATGTTCGCATCATCCTATTCAAGGTCTTCAACTGGGTGTTTCGCGTGTTCGAAAGCTAAATGGTGGAAAGGGAAACCCGCGTTTGTGGTTGAGCCTCGTGCCCTTCGAGTAGTTTCGTTGGTTTGCTTGTCGTTCGTTCAGGAACGATATATATATATAGAGAGAGAGAGAGAAAGATACACATCACACACCATGGTGGCCATAACCACCGCCACTAACTGATAATGCTGCCCACCGCAACTATTCTTTTAACTACTGTTGTTATTCCTAGTAGCTGATTGTTAGCATTGCATGACGTTTAGACGTGACCGCAGACAGCGGCCCACAGGTAACGCGGGTTGGTTTCGTCGTCATGACTAAGGAGAACTGCAAGGAATGCCCACCTGGGCCGTCGTCACGAAGGCGGGAAAGGGCGTACAACGAAAAGGAGATAACAGAGGAGGGCAAAACGAACGAGACACACAAGGAGAGTGTTCCATCAAAAGCCTATATATATATATATATATAATGTATAGACCAAGTATAGTAGACAAAGTATAGACGCGCATACATGCACGTGCTCACGTGGAAATGTGAAACAAATAGACCTGCCCGTACACATATGAGTGGTCATATAAACATACGTAGCTTCCCTCTCTTGTTGTTCCTAGTGGTCTCTTCGAAGCGCAGCGATGGGCCTCGACCCATTGCGACCCCGCACAGCTGCATTGGACACCTGTCTAGACACCTGGCGACTTAGCACAGGATCTCTAGTGCCAGTGATTAAAGCAAGCAACAATGCAGTAGCAGGTAGTGACGCCGAGACCTGGCAAGCTGCCAGTGCGCAAAAAAATACAGAAATCGCATCTGGTGAGCACGCTCGAACGCAGCTTCAATCCTGAGTATAAGGAGGGCGGGGAGATCTATCTAGTGTATGTGCGAACATGTGCGAGAATATGTCACGATATGCAGCGCATTACTTACGATTGTAGTAAGGCTATTCGCAATTGTATTGTCCGTACGTTTGTGGTTTCAGTAGTCTTATTTCGATATGTGTGTCGTTGTAACAATACATGTCCCTCTCTCTTGTTCGATCAGCAAACAACATGTGCAGATTTACAAAATTAAGCCCTTAAGTCTACTCCCCTAATGGTCATCATGGTTGTTTCGACGTGCAAAAAACTATAAGGAACAATCCGAAACGTTTTGATTTCAAACTAAAATATATATATATATATATATATATATATATGCCCCATGACGGATATATCGCTTAATCGCATCGGCGAAAAGCTGAGAAATGCAATATCAGGCAAGTTTTTTTTAGGCAGAGGATCTCAATTTCGATCCAACGAGGCAATTCAGCCACGATTATATATATATATATATAGTCGTTGGCGAAACGAGCCAGTCTGTACTGACCCTATACCGACTACTGACGCATAAGTCATATATGAGTGCACTTTGATGATACATTTGTGTGCAGTGCAGCTTAGTCTCAGTACGCTGCAGCAAGGCACTGTGATGCAAAAAACAGCCCACATTAAAGTGCAATATTTCCAAACATAGTCGGAAGTTTCACCTGGGACAAAAAGCGGGGAAAAGAAACAATGAAAACATCCTATATAGGCCAAAACCGGCGCACGGTAACACACACACACGCATACACACTCTCTGTAGAGAGTCGGACGTTGGTTGGTTCAAACAAGTAATAGATTAGTACAAGATTAGTAGTAACAAGATTAAGTAATAGTGAGTACTAGTGGCAGCATCAATAGCGGCGCATTGCCATCATCACGCCACGTTCGCATATTCGCAAAACCCGGGGTCGCAGGCAGTTTGCTATTGTAGGTCTGGTCACCAGCAAGACAGACGAAGACCGCAAAAACAGCAAAGACCCAAAGACCAAACACAACATCACTTTTTGATAGACGGTCGAACAGTCTAAGAAATCATATCTTACTAAAAGTCCTTCCTGGGTTGACTCTCAGCCAAGAATTAACAACGTCCACGGGACTGCTTTTCGCATTGCTTCGAAGACGGACAACCCCCTAAACACAAATCGGTGCAACGGTGGGGCTCGAACCCGCGCACCTATGTGTCTCCTCCTCCGGTCGCGAGGCGCAGACGGAATGCACCCACCACGCCACCGGACAGGAATCACGTCTTAGTGATGTCTAAAGCTGCCACGTACACAGACCACATAAACAACCTTTGACTAGCGCATGGGCGAATAAATACATCCAAAAAGTCCGTCGTCAGCACTACATGTGCCCTATAAAATACACCAACACAGTTGCTATATTAGTCTAACAGCTCTTATCAACCCCGATTTATATAGAATACACGTGTTTTCTATCATATATATATATATATATATATATATATATATAGAAAGAGAGAGAGAGAATATATAAATAAACACATATCAATCTTAGTTTGAAGTAACAACATGTCAGACTCGTTTTTATCGTATTCTGTCTGCCGAAACAGGATGGACATTGGAACGAATTTAATATGGTAAACTGCATATATAGTTTGTTGAAAGAGAAACAGGCTCTTAAAGCAACATGTGCGGGCTATACTGCCAGTGCATTTACTATAAACAAGTAACTGAATGACCAACACAAACGCTGTGACCTTATTTTAAAATTAGCGAAACAGAATAGGCATCAATGGCGTTTCCTGTGTGTAGGGTGGGTACCCCCAGGGGGTCTTAAGAAGGCACTGTAATCTATGGTCCTAATGCCGTAGCTAGTGTGACCTGGTGTAATCCACCTCATAGCACACAACGTCAATAATAATTATTACAGTAATAACAAGCATACCAGCAATAATGGTCGAGCCCGGAGGAGACACATAGGTGCGCGGGTTCGAGCCCCACCGTTGCACATTTGTATTTATGGGGGTCTGTCTATGAATCAATGTGAAAAACAGTTCAGTGGACATAAAATCCTGGTTGAGAGCCAGCCCGAAAACTTCACTTTACCAGCAATAATGGTTAGAAATAGCACCAATGGAAACATGGTAGTCTGGACTTTGCAACATCTTTCATAGTAAAGGAATCCTTCGTCTGGATTTTGCAAACATCTTTCATAGTAAACGAATGGTTATAAAATAATTCATCTTAACTGGAAACAAATGATGACGTAGCAGAATGCAATCATTGCGTCATTGCACGTCATTCCTCCCAGTTTCCCATTTTGTGTTTATGTATACGCCATAAACATTTAGTCAAAGGCTAAGCAGCCAATATCATTAAGTTAAACATCGTTGTCCACCTGGGCAATTGATCCAAGACCATTTTGTAGCGAACGCGGCGGCGCCAGTACACGCGCCATGGAAGTTCGTCTCGTTCGCAGGTACCCAAGAAACCAGTATATCGTTATCGATTTTGCCAGTCGTGTTGATCAGACCATGTGTTGGGCTTCAACCGCCGCGAATAGCTTAATTGACTTGGGTTTCTCTTCTAGACCGCCTCCGTCCCTACGGAATTGGACTCGCCGTGAGGCAGAATGCCTTCAGTGAGGCACCGAGGTGCGGATATATTGAGAAATCTCTAGGATCTACGGTCTATCTAGAGTATTCCCAACAGTCATGTTGCCGCAGCATGACCGCTGACTCTTAAGCAGCGTTATATATATATATATATATATATATATATATATATAAGGTTTACCATCCACTCCATGAAAGAGCATCGTTCAAAGAGATCGAATTCGATCAACAATGGGGATCGAGCCGGCGACACCCCGACAGATGACAATAGCCATGACTAGCGCCCGACTAGCCGAGCTGTCTATTAAAAACAACCTCCTTAAAAAATGTTTTAATTCTAGCCGAGCTGTCTGTCAACAGCACGTTGCTAAAAGATGCAGCAATGCAGGCTGTCTACCCCAGGTATGCGCAATGAACCACCAAAAATGTACGATGCCGAGGTCATGATCGTGGCGAGATAGAATGTTCGAGAAGCCTTAATGGTAGGTAGCCATTAGCGGCAACAATGGCGCCGAAGACGTCAGTAATCACGCGTTGATCTACGCAGCCATTGCGGTATGTATGACCTTATTCATGCATCTGTTACAATATCGACTGAGGAATTGCGACTGTTGTTGACTGACGACCCACTAATGGCTACGCGGCGGATTGCCATTGTACGAGTAAGCAACTAACTGTTCTACTGAACACTACTGTTCATGCAGAGAACTAAACTAACTATTCTTTCAGCCACGGTGGGCCCGTATAGTGGCGGCACGGTGGTGACTGCGTATTCCTGGAATATTCCCGAACGTCTGACCACCGGGCGAAGCGCGCAACCGTGCAAAGGTCAAGAACAACAAGTAGAGCAATATTGGAACATTGTAACGGAGGATCACTCGACCGTCCGTTGCCGATACAGTGACGAATTGTCTCCACGACGCAGGCGAACGACGATAGGCGATCCGTGAGGATCGACTATCGCGACAAGTTTCTCATGCCTCCCTCCCTCTCAGCATCCTCGGGCCTCAATTTCGACAACCGTGGCGTGCTGCTAGACACAGTGCTGCAAGAACTACTTACACAGGTGATGCTGCACGACGCTGGCGAGCCATGTTGAGTTCCTCCTGTTGGTGTTTCTTGTCTGGCGGTGGCGACGACAACGACGACAACGCAACAATTCCGACAAATGATCACACGGTTTCACTGGCTACTTAAGACTCGCGACACTGCTTGCGATTCGACGTACCTCAACGCGCACACAATGCGAACTGACTCAGCGCGCTACCTGATCGCTACCTTCGATACCAAGGGCCGTTCAAAGTCACACGACGACCCAAGGTGGTGGTGGAACTACTCGTCCACTCGCCCACTCGCCGGCAACCATAGAAGCTTACGCCTGCAACCATAGAAGCTTGCGCCGGCATCCATAGAAGCTTGCGCCGGCATCCATAGAAGCTTGCGCCGGCATCCATAGAAGCTTGCGCCGGCATCCATAGAAGCTTGTGCGCACTCGAAAGGTGAGACACGGCGGTCTGTATGTAGCACAACAGATCTCTCCAGTATCGTATCGCTACGGGACAGAGCTTATACGTGGAACACAAATCAATAAATAATAATAATAATAATAATAATAATAATAATAATAATAATAATAATAATAATAATAATAATAATAATAATAATAATAATAATAATAATAATTTGTACAAAGGAGCTTGGGAAGAAGCTCTTCGAGGCCACAGCGGAGCCAAGATCGACCGCGTTCCTCCGACAGAGAGTGTCATTAGAATTACAGAGAGGCAACGACAAGATGATGTTGAGTGGTCACCGACACTCAAGCAATAAGAATAATATAAGCAATTTTGTAGATATTATATAAGTAATATATTGATAATTGTGATACATGTACATATTGATAAAATAAACCTTTGTTCAAAATAAAAATATGATTATTATTATTATTAATATTATAACCGTACGAAAGCATTTTTCTCTCGCACACCCCACACAAGTAAGAACATAAGCAACATGTAACACTCTATCGTTCTAAAGGCGTTGTGCCCGACTGACTCGAGCGTTTGCCGGTTGCGAATCGCGAATCGTGATTGTCCATCCTGTTGGTCCCAGGCAAACCTGCATCTGTATTCTGAGCTAACACTAAGTTTGCTAGCGAAAAACCAGACCGATTAATAATTCCGAAACGTGAAAGAGTAAGGGCGACGTTGTTCGTTGTCTTCTTCAGCGCAGTAGCGAAGCTTCTATGCGCGTACTTGGCTACCGCTATCGCTCGGAAACTTTACGAGACAGAATATCCGCGCGGATACCATGCGCGTTAGGGAACAGGTATTCTTATTGCCTATTGGCGCATTGTGTGGTGACCTATTCTAATCAGACCAAAGACGTACTCAGACGTGCCCAATATTCACGTTGTGAGTACGCTGGCAATTACCCGCGCGCGCAATGCTCTGATCGGTATTCCGGTTCAAATATGCTATGTACTATAATATGCACAGTGTGTGTAGATGAGTAAATGTTCACCTGCTTCGTATTCGGCGTTGTTAACGTGCGTAGAGGATAGTTGATCTATAGTTTCTATATTGAACTAATTTAGGTAAGTCCCCCCCCTCCCCGCTATATTAGGTCCACATAGATCTAACCAATTTTAACGTGAATATGAAAAATTACACAAGCAATAGTAATAATAAAAATATGAATGTGAACTTCGAGCCGTGTTTTCTTTTCAAGATATCCGGCCAGAATGGCGCCGCAGTGTTAACAGGCACATCAAAGACGCAGTGTTTATGTCTTTGGACTAGCAAGGTGGACAATCAATTTGCGATGTACCGGCAAACATTTGAGTCAGCCGAGTGCAGCGCCATTGAAGAAATTCGTACTACGTGTTGCATATAGTTATACATGTGCAGAATCTTGAACTGATTTAATACGCTTACATTATTATTATGATTATCATTGTTCGATATCGATAGGTTTTTGACGTATGTGCTGTTATAGCATGTATGTTCTATCACTTTCTACAGTTGTTCATTAATGAATGATAACTTAGTGGAATGAAAGCTTTGCACTTCACAGAAACTAGTCCTCTGTACAGGTCGACAGCACTTCCTAGTGAACTTTTAGAAGCAAATAATGCGTTTGTTTCCAAAGATAGCAATAATCATTTTTTCACACAGTCTAACAAGGTTAAGCTGGGTACAAATTCACACCTCAATATATATATATATATATATATATATATATATATATATATATATATATATATATAAATGTATATGTACATACATATATATCGTTGCTTCTTTGGCCACCAGCGGCAGATATACATATGAACAACAGTTTACTCACCTTGGCTACATTCGAGATTGTTTCCTCTTCAAAAATATCTTAGAGATAAGCTGTTCTTACTGAACGTTTATTGCTCCTAGAGTTATAAACTTACGATCCAAAGTATCATTTATAACGAACAATAACACATTATAGCTGAACCGATTTTTAGATGAACAAAGAAGAAGAGAGATAATTATATGTTCCCTAACTTAGGTAACCGATGCTCTGAGTCTGACGACGCTGATAAGTTACATTGCGTACGAACTTGCTAGAACCGCCTCAAATGCAATTTACGAAGGTCGTCTGACTTCCGAGTATGTCTACGACGATGTGCTAAATATATTCGGCATCAAAGTAGGTTTATCCATGCACTAACAAATGCAGCGATTTTTAACTTATTCTCAGGACAGAACTGATCATCGTCAACGAAGAATCACACATTAGATGCGATGATTGTAGGCGTGGCTCGGTGTACTGCCCGACGGTGCCTCATGTCGACGGCCCTCGGTTGTGCAGCAACGACTTCACACCTCAATGTGACATCCACTAGCATTATGTCGCACAAACTTGGTGACTTTGGACTTCAAACGCGAGTCCCGCTCCCCCTTCTCAATACTGCCAGCTGCCGAGGCTACTCCAAGTCAAAAGGACGCCCCCGTGAGTACCTTTCACTCCGATGTAGTATGTACGCCTTTATCACAATTCTAGGGGCTTCCTTAGGTACATTTAGGTAGAAACATATGGAGTCACATGTGGACACAATATGTCCGTCCTCTGTCGATGATGAGAACCTAAGCATACTTGCGTGTTCGAAAGTAACTTCTGCTCTGTATAAACTAAGAGCCAACGCTCGCAACTTCTGCCTTCGATTTTACCCTTGCACTGCTATCGTGATATGCGTGAACCGCGAACGTGCACGTTCCGTGTCTCTTATTTTCTCTTATTTTCGGTTGCAGATCGACCAAAGATGGCGCTCAGCGACGAAGAACTCCTCGAGGTGCTGCGAGTGAATGTATTCCGCAATGAGCTCTCTCGTGCACTTCAAAAGCTCGGCGACCACTACTTGAAAACTCTAAGCATCAACAACCCCGCAGGTAAAATTGTGGTGGGATTTGCTCGCGTGCCTGTTTTTCTTTGCTGACCATCCCTGCCCACTACTAGCCAAGTAGTTGCATGTTAAAGTAGTACGGATTAACTGTCAGAATTCAAATCTGCCCTACTCGAGCCTATTGTCCTAAAGACAGAGCGATAGCTTGATTAATCTATACTAGTATATTATGCTTTATTTGGTGGAAAGTGCCTATTCGTGCTATTTTCTCCTCGCTCAGACGGGAACTGCTTACACCTTACTGTAAACAGCTTGGGAGGTTGTTTGATAAAATTAACACCCATCTACTCCACTCTGTCGGCATTTTAGGCATATTTCATGTATGAATGAATGTATACATCAAAAAAAGAAAATTGAAGAGAGTATAATCAATTTAACCGAGTAAAATATTTCCTATAAATTTGTAGTTATTGCAACATGGTATCTGTCTACACATTAGTAATATGTATTTTATTCTGTATCGTATTGCCACGGACTAGCTGTGCAGCATCGCTTGTGATGTCCTGGAGTAACGTCTATTATATATATATATATATATATATATATATATATATATATATATGACGTGTTTCTAACATACTTTCCAGCTCACATCGAGAGTCTTATGGTGCCCTTCGACGGCAATGAAGTTCAGCTTTGTGAGGTAGGTTCTTGCTTCAGTTGGGTAGATGACGAAAAATGCTAACTTCTGGTCAAGCCTACCGTACAATGGCATAATTTGCTAAGCGTCGAGACTACTAGGGTGTGTTGCATTTAAAGCTAGTTTACGTAAAACGCCAAGAAGAGGTGATGGTCGCAAGCATGCAGGCCGCTCGGGTCGGCAGCGGCTGTTGTCGGCGGGTCGTCGCTCCTAAACACACTATTCTTCTTCTGTCAGGTGGCGCACATTCAGAAGAAGCCCAACCTCGTTGTACTGCAGTTTACATCATTTCCCGAGGCTATCAAGCCTGCTATGAAGGCCATCGAAGACTCCGGCGTTCGGTGCTCCATGCAACAGGACTCGACGTCGGTTTTTCTTCAGCTACCAAAGTAAGTCCGGTGCACTCACTAACTTAGATAAAAATGAAGTAACATATCCAGTTCTGCACAAATTCTGCACAATAAAGTATACATTACTAGCTTGCGTAGCAAAAAGCGAATAGCCAGATTAAGGGAAGTCATAAAAAGTCAAAATGTTACGTTAACGCTTTTTTGTGCAACATCGTAATTTTTTCCATTACGACCAAAAATGCACGTCCAAAAGACTACTCTCAGGCAATAGCAGATTTAATGCCCACTACATTCGTACCAAAGTGATGGTGCTGCGTTACGTAGTTGCCAAGTAACTAAGCTTTTTCGACAGTCATATCGAAAGCGAAGGCATGTTGGCAACTACGTAACGCAGCACCATCACTTTGGTACGAATGTAGTGGGCATTAAATCTGCTATTGCCTGAGAGTAGTCTTTTGGACGTGCATTTTTGGTCGTAATGGAAAAAAGTACGATGTTGCACAAAAAAGCGTTAACGTAACATTTTGACTTTTTATGACTTTTCTTAATCTGGCTATTCGCTTTTTGCTACGCAAGCTAGTAATGTATACTTTATTGTGCAGAATTTTCCGCCAGACACGCCGGTATGATCGGTTCCTTTGTGCGCTGACTGGTTCTCCCGCAAACGTAGATTTTGCACAACTATGTAGGAGAAAAAAGACAGAATAACTGCTTTTATAAATTTCATCCTCACTCCTAAACAAAACGTTTTCCCGGCTTCCACCCATTGGCAAAAATGATTTTCTTACCGAGTTTGACCATACCCTAGCGTTTTGGACACACAAATAGGAACACCCTGTATATATCTATATATAAGTCAATTCATGCCATATCACTATGCATCACAGTAGTCGTGTGCGTAATTTTAAAACACCATAAAACAACTTCCAGAAGCGAAATAGCCTTTATATCCTTGTGTTTAGAGAAAGAACCTGAGCAATAAACTCTGCACAATGTACTTAATTGGTTGTCAGTTTGCTTAAGTAAATGTATTTAAGCCGCCTTTGTGGTTACCCCGTAAATTCGCGTGCAAACAGATTAGTCTCGGTTCAGCAATTAGTATTTGCAAATGCTATATATTTAACTTATCTTATCCCAAATCTGCAAATTTTACGGTGTGCTAGAATAGAATAAAAAAACTGGTAGTGTCAGAGTTATCGGTCATTTCCGTTACTCCGCTTTGTCTCTATTCTGTATATATAATAATACACATTAGAGTATATATACCATTTTGAAAATGTCGAGTTATAATATAGATAACATACATATACATACATATTGTTTATTTCGCAATAATTTTGCATTTCAAGATGGTACATAAATACAATACAATCATCATTATATACAATTTTAACACTTTAGCGACCGTCCCACCGGGCAAGAAAGTGCAAAGACCGCCGATGCGACTGGCAGCTCGCTGCGTGGTATTTAGCGCATACCTGCGAGCAGAACCGGCAACGACATTGATCGCCAACTTGGTGAAACCCTTGAGTTGAACACACCAAGTGATGATAGCCATGTACAATGTACCTTGTGTACACGTGCCGGCTAGTGCATGCCATTCCCTCCCAAAGCTCCCTGGTGAGGTACACATCTAACTGCGCTACCTCAGCCGAGGCCTCGGTCACTTTTCCCTGCCACTCCAACAAAAATTGTTGAAGTGGCATTGTAATAGGTGACTTAAGCCTGACTCTGATTATTTCCACTGCCGGTCCGCAACCCGCTAGCAGGTACACAAAGCGATTCCTTGCCGTGCGCGGCAAGCAAAGAACGCGCTTCATATATATTGTGAAGCATCTTTCTAGCTGCGCAAAATTTGCGGCGGAAAGATGGCCCCACACCCTGCCAAGGCTGTAGCTCAACATTGGCACAATCTTAAGCTCAAAAAGACGCAATGCAGCACTCAGAGACAGTCGTCGAAGATCTCTCACCTCTGTGTGAATAGAAGCAATAGCCGCCCGACACCTGTCGCCGATGTGCTTGGTAAAGGTCGTTCCCGTATAGTGCAGTCTCAGACCCAAATACGGGAAGGAGTTGACAAACTCCAGCGGTTGGCCACAGCAGGGTATTACGTCTGCTGCAGCCAATCGACCCCCACGGCGAAACTTAATGGCTTTCGTCTTCCGCGAATTTATTTGTAGGCCCCTACGGTGAAGGTAACCTTCTACGTCGCCGACAATACGACGAATGGCACCGCGGTCCCGGTGGGCCACTACTATGTCATCCGCGTACATAACAACGACGGCGTTTCTAAACTCCTTCCGCACGTGGCGGGCTAGGTCTGCAATGAGCAAAGAGAAGGCTAGGCAACTGAGAGGGTCCCCTTGAGGGGTCCCTACGTTTTGCCTCAGCTGCAAGGTGTCTTCGCCCCTTATGTTTACTTCAAGGCGGTCTTCAGCAAAGAAGCTGGAGAGCACTCGTAGAAAAGAACCACCCACCCCAGCATGTCGAAATGAATCGACTAGTAAGTGACGGGGAGCTTTGTCGAAGGCCTTGACACAATCAATAAAGACGGCGTACAAGTGGCCCCCGGGCACAGCCAACACCCGCTCAACTTCCGACTGGAGTACGTGGATCGCGTCCTGTGTACCTCGACCCTTCCTGAATCCGAATTGCTCCGGAGGTAGGGTCTTCTCCACAGTTGGAAACACCCTCGAGATAATCAACTTGGCGAAGATTTTCTTAAGAGTGCGTTCCGACGCGATACCCCGGTAGAGATTTGGATCGTCCACGTTGTCACCGTATTTGCCCTTGAATAGCAGAGTAAGTCTGGCCTCGTGCCAAACCTGGGGTATGTGTCCCCCGCTGAGTATCTGATTAAACAGATTACACAGCTCCCCTGCTAAAACATCGGACGACTCAGCCCAGTGTTCGTAATAGATCCCATCAGGACCACTACTCTTCCTCTTGGGCAACCCGCGCAAGATCTGCACCACTTCTTCCACCGTAAACGGCGAATTCATGCAGTGCTGCTCCAGAGTGAGCGGTCGCTCAATAACTGGGTTAGGCGCGGGGGCTAATATAGATAACAGTGTTTGTTTAATATTTATATAGATAATTATCTAGATAAGAACAATTTATCTGGAGGTCGGTTATATGCTGTCTAGATAGCGTCAGGGAGTGCCGAACATATTATTTAACCTTTTCCATTTCAGGGTGACTCGGGACCAGCGTGAAGATATGGCCAAAAATGCAAAACAGCTGTTCCAAAAATGCAAGGACGAACTTGTACAGGTATGTTTGTAAGCCGAGCTGATACCCCAACTTTATCGACGTGGGTATTTTAAAATGTCTTCCATCTTTTGTGCTAATGTCCTAAGTTGTTGCTTTAATACACCACCTGATTGGAAATTGTTGTCTGGAAATTTAGTTGTCTTCTAGAGGTATTGTCCATTATTTCATGCCAGTATTAATGTGACCGGCGCGTGTTTCGGATGAAATCTTAATGCAGTGCTTTAATTATTTTTATTTTTGCATTTTACTGATGTTGTTATTGGGACTTTATTGAAACTAATGGTAAATTTGTATGTGCATGTGTCTATTTTTATTGTAGTCTTTGTCCTTTTCCTCCCTCTCTCTCATATATATATATATATATATATATATATATATATATATATATATATATATATGTGTGTGTGTGTTTTAATTAATAAAACAAAATATGAGAAGTACTGAAATAATACTTGCGGTAAAATGGCACTCCGCTCGGGCAGAGTCAGATAAACTTCAAAAGTGGCTTCTAACAAAAGGGGTGTCTAGCTAAGCTGTCTAGAAGGGTGTTCCCCTATGTTTTTGCTGTGCATAACGTTGTTGAAGTTGTTGTTACCTTATCGAAACATGTTTTTGCTGTTATTGTCGTTTTGATCTCGGATTTACAGGTCGAGCGCAGGGCGATCAAAGAAATTCAGGGCAAAAAGGAGGGTCAATCGCAAGATCTCATCTTTAACGCTCAACAACAGGTGTTTACCTCTACTTTCTCTTCTCATATAACACCTCCTGAAAACCCATGAACTGAAACATTGTAGGTGTACAAGTGTGGTTTAATTAATTCTTCTCAATTAGTTCTTCCGAAGCGTGCGTTTCCTCCACGCAAAGTGGCTAAGAAGTCAAGTCAGTATGTGAGAAATTATGGCCGTTCACGCGTTCGGCGTTAGCGAGAACTTGCTCCTAAGTCGAGCCGCAAATCTACTAAGACGGCTAAAGCTACTCTTGGAAATTTAGGCTCGGTTGCAGATGCATTAAAGACTGTTAGCCCTGATTTGGCAGAAGCTATCAAAATGGTGACAGAGGTTCTACAGCCCCTGTTAGCCCTGCTACCACTGGCGAAAGAACTTAAGAAATGCTCATAATGTCAGATAATACCTTATCTTCGCAAGATTCCGCAGTTCCCTCGACTTCTACAGAGAGCTATAAATCTGAGTGCACAATATGTCGAAAGACGTTTACCTGAAGGGGCTTACTGAGACACATAAATTCTATGCATCCAGGATAGAAAGCCCACAGGCAGCCTGCAACAGAAGACACGCGTGCACAACTTTTACACATCACATTCAGCTCGTTTTTAAACATGTAAAGATGATACGCATAATACCCAAAACAGCAAGAATGATTGTGCTGGAATGCCTAGTAAAAGTCTTAAACGATGTAGTGACTTACATTAATAATTCGGCATGGTTGTCTCTGCTTCGTTTGGTCCTGTTATACTTCGCCTTCCAAACGTCAAGAATAAGTCGCGTTCGTTGGCAGACATTATACGCTCAAACCTTAGAGACTTTGAGAACGGTTTTAAACTCGAGGAATTGGCCGGTCGAGTCGGCCACCAGAGGCACAGAAAAATTGGCGCCTCTGAGGAAGACTTGAAGAGAAGAGTGATTGCAAAGCTAACCGATGGTGATGTGTCGGGCGCTGGAAGGCTCATAAGCTTGTGCGACACATTCGGTGTCGAGTCCGACTATGTGGAGGCTCTACGTGACAAGCATCCCTGCGCACCAACGGACTTGAGGTGGACTGATCCCCCTGCCGAAGCTTCCTCTGCGAAAAGCTTTTATGTGTCAAGGGAAGATATATACCGCGCAGTGGGAAGCTTTTCTAGAAGCTCCGTTGACTTCATTCGACCAAGGCTTCTTCAAGATTTACTATCTCGAGCAATGGGTAAACGAGCAGAGGCTTTGGCCGACGCACTTGCCAAGCTTATTGAAATTTTACTACGAGGAGAGCCGCCAACAGAACTCTTGCCAATCATGTTTGGAGCGAGGCTATTTGCATTGAAAAAGAAGGATGGCACAACCCGCCCTATCGCATGCTTATCTACACTCCGTAGGGTAGCAGCGAAGATTGCCTGCTGGAAGAATGCGTCGCAAATCAAAGAAGCAATAGGTGAACACCAACTCGGCTTTGCTACTAGAAGCGGAACGAAAGTGGCGATCCATGCCACATGAGCCTATCTTTAATCTAGGTCAGAAGACATAATCATGGTCAAACTAGACTTTCAAAATGCCTTCAACAGCGTTCGACGTGACCATCTTCTAAGGGCTGTCGTCTCGCACGCGCCTAACCTATACCATTACATTAAGCAGGCATACGGAAATCCAACTCAACTGCTGTTGGTGGACCACGTCATACTCTCACAGTCGGGCCTGCAGCAGGGCGACCCATTAAGCCCTCCACTGTTTTGTCTTGCCATCAAGGAGCTGATAGACTCACTCGAGTCCCCGTTTAATGTATGGTACTTGGATGATGGCGTGACCTGGTGACCCTGTAACGGTAGCCCGTGATATTCATAAGATACTGGATTTTGCAACAAAGAGCGGGTTGTGCCTCAATCCACAAAAATGCGAACTCTTCGTGTCGGGATCATCAATATCCGACTCCTTGGTCAGACTTATAACCGATCTTCTTCCAGACTGTATCAGGACAAACAAGACCAACCTTACCTTACTAGGCGTACCACTTCTTGACGACGGGAAAAAAGAACAGTTATCTGGTTGGGTGGATAAGTTAAAATCGTCCTCAAGTCGCTTTGGCCTCTTGGGCGCACACAGGAGATTGTTCTTATTGAGGTCCTGCTTCTCAACAGCACGGGTAAATCACCTGCTCCGTGGGATTGACTTAACGCAAGATATAAATCTCTTAGAACAATTGAACACCCACACGTTCAACTCACTGTCTTCTTTACTTAACCTAACTTTACCAGAGGCAGCTTGCAGGCAAGCCTTTTTGCCCGTGGCAAAAGGAGGCCTAGGCATTCCAGACGCTGCCTTGGTCGCAGGTCCCGCGGTGGTTGCCTCAATGTCTAATGCCTGGCAAAGGGCGTTAAGGATACTAGATTCCCCAGCTGTTGAACGCTGACGTACTGTACTAGAAAATTCCAAGGAATTTCTCTTAGCACGCACTGGAGCAACCCCTCCGGAGAATCCGATTTCCCAGGCAAGCTGGACCGCGCCGCTGGAGGATATGCAACTAGCCAATCTCCTCAATTCAGCACATGACGAGGTGGACAAAGCACGGCTTCAAGCAGTTTCATCTAGTGGTGCTAGGGCATGGCTCAGTGCTCTGCCGAATGCTCCCGTTGGAACTCTCTTAGAGGACTACGTCGTCTGGTCTCAACCTTAAGGCACCATGGCTTATACTGCATCTGCAGCCTAACAGCCTTTGAGAGTGGCAAGACACTTGTCTGGGATGCTACCGTGACTGACTCTTTAGCACCTTCAATGGTCAGTCACGGCGCTACCCAGGCTGGTTATGCTATTTCGCAGGCGGAAAGAAACAAGTGTCGGAAGTATGCATCTATCGGAGACTTTATGGATTCTTGATCTTTTGCCTTTGAGACCTTAGGGGGCCCAGGTAAAATGACTGAGGGAGTTATTACTAAGATATGCAAGTGTCTAAGATTGGCCACGAGGGACCTGCGCGCTGGTGAATTTTTCCGGCAAAGGCTGTCATTGGATATACAACGTGGTAACGCCACGCCGGTGCTTGGTACCTTGTCCAGGTGGTCGATACCAGGCCTGGACCTAGGGCTGGTGTAGTTTGTCGTCACGTTCGCTGGGTGACAATTGCTTACACCCCGTTATGAGTTAAATAAAATTATGGCCTATATATATATATATATATATATATATATATATATATATATCTAGAAAGTGTGGTATAGAATGGTACAATCTATTGGCGTGTTTATGAATTATCTATAACAACATGTTAACTAATCGTTAGCAATATGGCTAGATTGAGGGGCGAGTTACGACAGTAAAATGTTGGCTTACGGTCAAATACAAAGGTGTAATGTCTGAGGCAAGTATGGGCGTGAACGCCGTTCTAGCCATTTAAGAATTTCGCGCTAATTTATATATATATATAAGATTGTGTGACACGGCTATACGTTTTGAGCGAACAAAACTGCGAAAGAAAAGAGCGTCGATAACTTTTTGAAATAGGTTCTTTGTATATAGATTCGATACGAACACTGAGGTAGTTGTGTTAACAACAACAGCCGGAACAACAAGCAACGTTACAAAAGCACAACGATAATCGCAATTGACCGCAAATACAATTAACAGTTCGTGCTGCTCATTGGCGATTCATCGGCCGATCTACTATTTGCAGGTGAAATTTGAAATTGAGCAAACGCTAGAAAAAGCCGAAGCCATGATGAAGTCCAAACAGAAAGAGCTGCTCAACGAGTAGTGACCTGAAAGCGTGATATATGACCTGCTGGTCGGCTCGACAATAGCGCGACAATTCATTTATTCAAACAACGAACAGGTGAGCCCCTGGACACCGCTATCGGCTAGCGACTGGGAATGCATGATGAGGATATCGCTACTTCGCGTGGACTTCTTCTACTCGTCAAGGCGGCCACTGCCAAAATGGGGGTAAACCTATACAGCGCACTGAAAGGCGTGAATAAAAATAGATTGCTGAAGCGCTGCCGTATGCAATCGTATCATCTACAATGATGAGCACAACAGTAACAGCAGCAGCAGCAGTAGCAACAACAACAGCAGCACCTGCTGCAGCAATAACGACATTGTAGAACGGAAGGCAGAGCAACCGCTTTGGTACTAAGCTCCATCAATACTGGAGATTCTCCGTACATAGATCTTTCCTTCTTTACGCCAAAGCTAAAGTTTCTGCCTACCTGCTGTGTAAATGCAGCTTGTTAAATGTGTCAACAGATCGGGGTACTTTTTCTGAAAAGTTTTCTACATTTCTGCAATTGAATTAGCAATAGAGTGTAAAGATGTTGTTTACATATGATGATCGAGCATCTACTTTGATCGCAAATATTGACTCTTAATAAAAAAAATATTTTATGCTTATTCTTATAATCAGGGGACTTTTGATCCAATGTAAAGTTATCATACGTACTCATTTCATCATACTATGAAAATCTCTTAATTGAGTGTTACTGCATATATATATATATATATCTATATTTAAGTCAGATAATGGAATAGACAAAATATTGTTTTCACATATATATATATATATATATATATATATATATATATATATATATATATATATATATGTCATGGTTCTAAAATATTGAGAAAGTGATAGTTGTCTCATTTAGACATTGTATGCTTTTCTGTAGTCGACAATAAAAATCCACTCGCACATGCACTTAACCAGCGTTTTGAGCATTACCTAGTACATGAGGCTTGATGTAGACTATACAAGATTGAAATAAAATAATATTTTTTATGAAATAATTATACAAATAAGAATGTTATCTAAATAATAACTTAACTTAATTTATTTTATAAATATATTCATTTTTATTAAAATTAAATAATTATTTTAGTATGTTTATTCACACACCCTTTAGCAGGGGGGCTTTATTACAACCACAGATAAGTGCTCCATTACAAGAAAACAACTTCGCCAAACCGGCGGCTTACGAGGAAGGTTGAGTATGGTTATACCTATAAACTAGACGCCATGCAAACATCCTGTTAACAATCGTTTTCTTTGCAACAGTTATTGACTGGATATTGAGCCCGGCGCGAGTCCTTGTTGTGGCAATATTGAAGAACTTCGCCGCGTTTGTTTACTGTGTACACTTTAAGTCAATGAGCCGTCCCTGGCCTTTGTCGTATTAGCCTTAGGAAAAGGCGTCGACCCGAGCTCATACATGAATGGCCTCCATAACGGCCACTGCGTTTCTTCATTGAGCTTCTTTAGTTGGCAGGCTTTGTATGAGAAACGTCCTTCTTCAAGTAAGTTTCTTGCTGTCCCTTGTCTCAAAATGCCGGAAATCTCAATTAAAGCAATCACGGCAATCCTCGGCAAAACCTGATGAGCGCCAGGGCATTAGGCCAAGATTTTGCCTCCGTCAGGGGGCGCAGACCAGGTGAAGAGAATCTTGATGACGTCGACCGCTGAATCCACAACGCTATATGCGGCGGATATGGCCCTCCGCACAGCTCGCAACAGGCAGCTCCTCAGATCTGCTCAAAGAGCGATTGCCGCTGAGCGAGTGGTCTAACGGCCCAGGTCAACCCGCATTATCGTTCTACGTCATGCGGGCCGTTACGGGGTACGGTCAATTTCAGACATATATGATGAGGACAGGAAAGTCCCGCTTAGACATCTGCGTACTGTGCCCAATCGGGGCACCAGACGCAGGCCGCAGCGTGCACAGGACTTTTGCACATTTGTCGGTCCTTCACGGCCCTGCACTTGCTGCAGCCGATACAAAGACTATCATAACCTCGATGATGTCGCCAACAACATCATGGGCGGAAGGATCCTCATGCCTTGACAGGATCATGAGAGAGAAAACTTGCCTCGAGAATGAAAGGCGTTCCTCCATTACTGGGAGGGACCGCGAGAGACCCCCACAGGCCTCGGTGGCCAGAAAAGGCAGGTAGAGCAGACGGTTTCCCCCCATAGCTTTGAAGAACTGGCAAACAGTACGGAACCCTTGGGGATAAACGTGAGTATTAGGGGGTTTTTAGTGGGTAATTCCACACCATCGGGGAGTCCCACAATACTCACGCGAATAAAGCATTTTTCCCGAATCTTAGGGAAAAATTGTTTGTCTAGCTTGGACAAAATACTCACGTCCGTACTGCGAGCCGCCTTATGTCTCATCAGACGCGTAGTGAAAAATCATCAGCACAGCATTGAGGACATAGCACGGCGAGGAAGTCGGACGCAGCCGCAGTGCCCTGGCATTCCCCATTTTCAGTGTTATTTCTAACCATTTCTGGAAATAGCATTAGTATTGCGGCGGCCTTCGTTACACCCAGTT
Source organism: Dermanyssus gallinae (assembly GCA_003439945.1). NCBI lineage: Eukaryota > Metazoa > Arthropoda > Arachnida > Mesostigmata > Dermanyssidae > Dermanyssus > Dermanyssus gallinae. The sequence continues at coordinate 740,794 of QVRM01000121.1, read as the reverse complement.
GGCGGGCTGCTTTTTGTGTTGTGAACCCGGCCTTCAGGGAGGCTATACTTTTCAAGCTGAACCTCAGCCAAGATTTAACGTCCACGGGACTGCTTTTCGCATTGCTTTTATAGACGGACCCACATAAATACAAATATGCAACGGTGGAGCTCGAAACCGCGCACCTACGTGCCTACCTCCGGTCGCGAGGCGCAGGCGAATGCACCACGCCACCGTTCTCGACACTTCAGGGAGGTTAGGTCTTCGGGGTAATCGATTGAGTATTGCCAGCAACCCTGGGAGGCGTCGGAGAGTTGAACGAGATCTGTGCATGAGCTGGAGAACAGCATTTTATCTATCGGCATCAGTCATCCCCTTGCTTCCCCAGGCTTCGAGCCTCCGAGAATTCGTAAACCAACCTGCCCGGAGCTTGAAGATTTTTAAGGTGTCCAATACTTAACTGAATTAATTTCTCGTGAGAGTTCAAAAAAAAAAGCGTCGTTCCTCCCTATCAGTGCTAGAACGACCGTTAGCGCGCAGATGACTGTCTCGTCAAGGCCGCAGTGTCGCACACAGCCATGCACCGTCTGCGTTCGAATTTTGGCGCCCCCGCTGCTGTGCCGTCTGCTGGCGCCGTCAGCCATATCGTCTGCTATCATCTAACTGCTGTGTTGTGAAGCAACTACAACGTGTTGTTGCTTTGCAGAGCCTAAAGCAGCGCACCTCTACGTCCGCTATAATCGACACAACAACAACAATAACAACAACAACGATATTGATGACGATGATGATGTTCAGTCAGAAAAGAACAAAAACAGACGACAACAACCACAACAACAACAACAACAACAATAAAGACGGCCACCGCCAGCAGAAGCAGTTTTCCGAGTCTTCTACTCATTGCAAAGCAGGTAGAGTCGTCGCATATGATACTTGACTAAATATAATGTTCATGCATGTTCATTGATGAAAGATCTAAACCGTCCAATCAGGCACCTACCTCTTACCTGGCGGCGAACAACCACGACCAATTCCTTTCCTCTCTTGCGAGTGCTCTTACCTCCCCAACCCCCCCCCCCCTTTTCCTCGTTCGAGTCTGTCTTGTGCTTAACTGTACAATAACATCTAATGTCAACAGCAACAACAACAACAACGAGAAAACCGTGGTCGGTCGGTTAAGTTAGTCAGCAGAGACACAAAAGACGACTCGTAAATTCGACTCGACTTGATTGATCGACCCTATCGAACTACTGGCCTGACCTGGCTGTTCGCAGGTGGACTACCAGTGGTGCTGGTGGTTGTGTGTTTCGTTCATCAATCAATACGTGATGTTGTCTTAGCTAGTTAATTACCTTGTTTGTTCGTTTGTGTGTTTGTTCGTTTGTTTATATGTCTGTCCGCTGTCTATTTATTGACGAACCATTCGCGTCGTTTTCGCCGCTCTCATATCTATGACTACCATCTATGACACCCATGGACATCAACAACAACAACAACAACAACAACAGCAGCAGCAACAGCAACAACAACTAACACAACAACATTAGCAACCACCACCGCCACCACCACTAAAGCAACAACATTAGCAATCAGCATCACAATAGTAACAACAACAACAACAGTAGTAACAAACGTAGGTTTTAATTATCATCGTTGTTGTTGTTGTTGATGTTATTTTCGGTATCGTCGTTTTGTTTGTGTAAAGGTGAAGATCGCGAAGCCAATCTCAGTGGTCATCATCATCATCATCATCACGTACGCACGAATCTTCTCTTGGACCCAAACCATCCGTTGGTCCAGCAGCTCAAGATTCCTCTTCTTTGGGCCGTCGCCAATACTGCAGTCATCAACAAACCGTACGTACTGACTGAAGACAAGTTAGCTTATTTGTTGTTCTTTTGTTGTTGTTCTTGTTGTTGGTGTTCTTGTGTTCTTATTGATGATGTGGTTGTGGTTCTTGTCGATTGCGTTGATGTTGTCGTTGTTGTTGTTGTTGTTGCTGTTATGGTTAATGTTGTCGTTATTATTCTTTTTGAGGTTGTTATTGTTATCATTATTGTTAATCTTGTTGTTGCGGTTATTGTTATTGCTGTCCTTGGTGCTATTTTGTCCGGTCTTGTAACTAGCTGGTGTCAGCTATCCATCTGTTGTACTAAAAAACTAACAAAACGTGTAGCAAATCAAAAGAACATCACCGAGGAGGTCGGCGCCAAAGCAGGACTCAACAACAACAACAACAGCAACACCAACAATAACAGCGACAGCAACAAGAGAAACAACAATATCAGCGATAGAAACTAGTTATCAAATATCTATATCTGACGTTGAACCGATAAACTATAACAAAAACATCATCAGTGGAAGCAACAGCTTGTCAACAGTAGCAGCAGTGGAAACAACAACAACAGCATTTACAGTGACCATTTTCCGACAAATTTTCTTATTCAAAATATTATTTGAATACTGGGCAAACCAGTTTTGGATTCTCCACCACGCACCGGCGCACACACCGCTACTGATTTCGGATGATTTGATGAAAAATTTGATTTTTATATATCTGCAACTTCCCTATTCGCCGGACCTGGCTCCGTGCGACTTCTTCATGTTCCCACGGCTAAAAATAGAAAGGACAAGGTTTCGAGACCACAAAGGAGATTAAAATATCGCAGTACCAATTCAACTCGATTCCGAAAGACGCGCTTAAAAAGTGTTTCGAGGAGTGGGAAACATAATGACACAAGCACGTTGAAGCGGGCGGGAGCTATTTGGAAGGGAACAAAACACTTTGGAATACCAAATAAGCAGTATTTTTATCAATATGTATTAGAACGGTTCCGCTATATATATATATATATATATATATATATATATCCGATAATCCACTAGCCGTCGGGTCTCGTGTGTTTTTAAAGTCTCATAACGATAAAATGACAAGCTACAGAAGTCTACGACTATTCTAGTTGTGATTCCAAGAAGGGGAAGGATACCAATAATATTATTAATAATAATATTAATCATAATAATAAACGTAGTATTTGCTGTGACAGTTGGCCCCTTTAGCCACATTCCTGGTGTTGATGACATCGACGATACTGCTACGTCATGTTGCGATATTCGATTACAGCACTATATATTCGATATAGATATTTGATTACAGCAATATATATATATATATATATATATATATATATATTGCTTTCTTGTCGTTTCTTGGTATTGCCACAGTTCCACGATGTGATTCACGTGCTGCGTCTTTTGTTTTAGGTTGCAGTTACTATGATAATGGTTGTATATTTTACTTTTACAATTGTTTTTTTTACAGTAATTCTAATTTAATGGCTTCGTCCTCCCGCTGCACCCGTCTCAGTGGGAACCGCCCGAACTGAGTTATTTGAGTAAAACAAAAGAATAATGTTAAGTGGCGGAACTATAGAAATGCTTCGCTTAGAAATGCTTTGCTTAGAAATGCTAGAGAAAACGTGGGGCACAAAATTAACTTCAAGCTCGGAGGCAGAAGCCCATTAGGGTGATCCGCTGGCCCCGTCCCTATTTAGACCCCGTGCCACCCCCGTGGGCACAGGCAGACTCCTCCCAGAAATTCCCCCAAATTGTTTTCAGCAAGGAAAGAGGAAAGCTGTTCTGACGATTCGTTACAGAGAGATAAGCATGCACTCACAAGCAATACTCTGCGTATGGAGATACAGCCTCAAATATTTAAGCTATACCAAGCGAGCATCTCCGCTTATCTGGCCCGCGCCTGCTACGCTGACCCCAGCTGGGGACGATGATGAACAATACTACACTCCGCATCGTCTCCGGTCTGCGTTTGAGGGAATCAGTCTGCTTTGCACATAACTGTGCAAGATGTGACATACCGGTATCTTTTTTCGGGTGAGCATGCTCTTGCCTGCAAGAGGAGCGCCAGTAGGTTCTTAAGGCTTCGGCTTTGAGCGACGTAACTCACTGGGCAATACAGTCGACCACATACCTGCAGTCGAAAAGCCGGTCGGTCTGTCAGCCAACAGCCATGTGCGTCCGGATGGCCTGACTCTAGGTCCATGGAATGAAGGTCGCTGCCTCGTGTACGACGTCACTGTGTCTTGCACGATGGCCGCATCGTATGCTCACCATACCAGCCGGGAGATCGGAGCAGCCGCTTGCCTTGCTAACGACTGCAAGTTGGCTAAATATCGTGAACTGGAGCAAAACTTTATTGTCCAGCCAATCGCCTTCGAAACATTGGTCTCAAAGGAAAAAAATCAAGGAGTTTTTTGGCGGTGCTGGGATCCAGAGTCGCTGCGGCAACCGGTCATAGGAGAACACGGCAGTTTTTTTCTACAGAGGATATAGGTTGAAATTCAACGCAGGAACCCTGTGTCAATCATTGGTTCATTGCCTACGGGCACGGGACTCGTCTTTCTGCCGTACCGAACGGCGAAAATCCATGTGCAACAGAGGGACCTACATAAAATTTAATTGTCTTTACAATACTACCTTGATCGTGTGGTAAATGTTTAGCCTGGGACGCTACAGAGTGTTGCATCTCAGCGCCCTTATATTTACGCGATAGCTTTATCGCAGCTGGATGGGTCGCAAAACATGCTGAAGAAAAAGGAAACGCAAATCTAGTTAAGAGAATGGGTACTATTTTGTAGCAATATATTTGGAGACTCTTCTATGAGCTGTGGTTAACAGGTGACCGACGCTAGGAAGAGTATTTGAGGCAACTACTTGCCGTCTGTAGGGGCAACGCTGCCTCTATCACTGGCGCTATGAGTTAATGTAAATCTCTGGAAGCACTTAATGGAGCACTTAAACCTCACAATTATCAATGACAAAAACCATTAAAAGAAAACAACCCTAATAATAAAAACAGTTATTAAGAATTGCTGGACTACCCATGAAACAAGTAGTCGGCATTTAGCCATGATGCGTTATCTCGGCTACTCATGGCAGTCGTAGGCCATCTCTTTAATCGGAGCGTCTAACCGACGTTACTGTGTGTTTTATTTACTTTTTAGGCACTACGTGGAAGTTGCTATTATTGAAAGGATATTTTGTGTGTATATTGCAATAAGCAGGCTTGGTAGATCGTATATATATATATATATATATATATATATATAGTGTGTGTGTGATGTATATGAAATGTATTCTGCCTTGTTTTCTTTTGCTTCACGTTTGACACAACGATTTAGGGTTTCGATTCCGGTCTCACGCTCGTCCCAGTCAAAACGCCTAACCTCACTAGTTATCTAAGTGGGATAACAAAGTAAGGGGTGTTTGTGTGGGCGTGAGTGCGTGTACGCGCTTGTGTCTCCTGGCGGCGAGAGAGGCTGAAAAATCGACAGCGTCTCCGGAGCCCGGCCTACGTCAACATAAGGGACGATGATTAAGCTATTCCAGGCGAAGAACTCTTCGAAAGATGGTTCCGATTCGAACGCGTCGAAGCGGACCTGCGCCGCACAGCTCAGGATCAACAAGGACGTCAACGAACTCGAACTGCCGCCCGGATGCCACATTGACTTCCCAGGTCCGTTGAAGTCGCGCTGCCATGTGGCCAATGCCGGCTCCACCGCCGTGAACACGGCCACAGCCAAAACAAACTCGCATAATCAATTGTGTGATTGAACTTTAGTTGCACGAACCACATCGCCAGTGTTAGGCGCAGTCATTAGTTGTCTTACAACACTGAGAGGCTTCGATATATTTATATATCTGTCATCGTCCTGTCGATAGAGAAGATAGATAGGTTTTGGATATTTTGTTATGTGTGGATATTAGGTGGTACGATACGTCTCTGATGACGTGAAATTCTTTCTGGGCGCACCATTTTACACATAGTGAATATGAAAAGCAGGTTTTGCTAACGTCATAACAATATGTCGAATATGTAATTTGTGTAAATTACAGATAAAAATGATTTCCTTAATTTCCGGCTCTCCATCGCTCCCGATCAAGGATTTTATAAGGTATGTGGCTTGGATTTGGAGTGTGCATATATATATATGTATATATTGATGAAGGTCGCCACATTGAACTTCTCTGATCAAATCCTTCTTGCTTCTGAGCAAAATATTTCGCATTGAGGAACGTGGCACGTGCGGTTTTTCAATGACCGTGTAATTTGTTCTCTCGAACGGTACCAACAACTACAAACTAAGAGTTCTCTGTTGGCTCAAATGCCTGTGGTTCCTTGCAATTTGCTGCTGGCGAAAGCTGTAGAGAACGAACAGAATTTTATCTAACCGTGTGCAAATGTGGTTTTATTAGGGTGGACGCTTCGTGTTCACGTTCAAAGTCCCTGCAAACTATCCCCATGATCCACCAAAAGTGCATTGCGAGACAAAGGTGAGTTTTGAATAGGCTGTAGTTACAAGATCTGGCTGTACGTTTTGTTTCTGTAGATTAATGCATAAATATTTACTGACCATTATATTTGTTCTTATTGTTAGGTTGCTTGAGTGGATACGTGTGCACACGCATATTTTGATAATGCTATATGTTAGGTGTGGATGTAACTTTATATGGATCCATGCTTAATGATATACGATGTAGCAGTTTTGTTGTCCCGTCAATTGGAGTCGTCGTGTATTATTTACCCCTTCTTATACATCCGTTTGTTATGAATATGAGCGTCATGCATTATACATTGCTGGGTGTCTGCTACCAAGACGAAACCACGCATTTTCAGTTTGGAACAGACAGTTCGTTGTTTTAGGAACAGATCATTTGTCCGCAGAATGGCGTAGTCGGGCGATCAGAACAGTAGTTTTTTCGCCACCCCCCAATTCTCAGAGATGTAGAAACTAAGCGTTTGTTATTCATAATTCCACTGCATGATAACCACACTTGACACCACTCAATGTTCAATAGCAAATATTAAACGACGCAAACGCTGTCGGCGTTAAAATATATTGCTAACTATTCCCGTCGTTGGCCAATAGATGACGTGCGCTATAGTCGCACAGCAATTCAGTTATATATATATATATATATATATATATATATATATATATATATATTTAGGAATGTTTTCGCTGTTTGCAGTTGAGTCTCAGTTAAAATTCAACCCGCTGGTGCATAGCTCTATCTTTGTTGATGTTTCGATAAAATTGTCGAGTCGATTTTCCTACAGATAACCGTGTAACACGTAGATGGCGAACACGAGCATGTCGGCAGCACAACAACTATACCCAAAAATTAAGCTGCGCACAGTTATTTTGTTATTTTTCTTGGCATTTCAATTGGACGAACCCCGTGAAGAAACTAGGGTACATTTGTATAACCCTCTACTAAAATATTAGATCTAGCGGTGCCCAGGCGCTAGAGTGCCTGAAGTGCATTTGAAGTCAAGCTGGCGCAGCAGGCAGCTTATTTACCCAGTTTGCCACCGTGCGATTGATCTTTTTGATAGTATAGATATTGGAAGATATACATACGATTATAAAAATGAAGAACACGTATTTAGATGTTCAAACACTGCGTAAACTGTTTTTTCAGGTGTACCATCCAAACATTGACATGTCCGGCAATATATGCCTCAACATTCTAAGAGAAGGTAATTCACTGATGAGGGTTACCACCTATTATAAAAGAAAGTTGATATAATTGTTTTGATGCTATATTGATAATTTGCTATCGAAGAACCTGTTATTGACATTGTTGTTGTTACCCTGATTATTCATTTATAAATATTTTCACAGGCAAACGAACCAGTCATTCTCTGACGTTTGTTTTGTATTTTTATAACGGAAGCCCCGTTATGCTTTTGGATGATGGCTGGGGCACGACCTTTAAAAGAGAGGGCGTGGATTCCTTGGGGAAGGTAGCATTTTCTCTGACTGCAATGAGTGCAACATGTAAGGATGTTTATGTCGCATTCATACACCTCGTAGATGCATTGATTCTTAACAATAACTTGTATGGTTGCATTATAAGGAATTATTTATCCATTTAAAAAAATACTTAGATACGTATATATGTACGTTACCTTGACTTCAATTTAGTTATCGATTTCAAATGGTTAGACCTTAACAATGTGCACACTTAGCAGATTTTTCTTGACGGCTGGTCGATCACTTTCGGGGGTGTCGCTGTGGAGGCAACCGAGATGTGAACTGGTTAATATTTGATCGATAATTTGTTGTTCCTACATTGTTCCCGCTGTTGTTTACGATGGTTGATTATGATGAGGGACCTTGTTAGCTCAATTGATATTGCAATTCACACTTGTAACACTATTGGTTCGTGTTTCTGTTTGTTCGGCTGTGTACTGTGCACCTTGGGCGTCTGCCATCCGTGTTTCCGTTTGTGTTGATGTCTGTGTTCGTATTGGCATTACTGGAGCATAGACTGGAACCCCGTGCTGACAGTTCAGTCAGTGGTACATGGTCTTCTTTTTCTGCTGCTGGATCCTAATCCTGACGACCCCCTAAATAAGGAAGCTGCCCAGGTTCTACAAACGAATAGGTAAGCGAGTCGACACAGAACCCGAGCCGATTATTGTTATTATTATTATTATGAGAGAGAGAGATGCCAAGAGTTATTTGCCCAAACTTCAAGTCTCTTACGTCGGACGTTTTCGCGCAACCCTCTTAAAATTTCGTGGTAGTATTCCTTATTGACCGCATAACCAGGTGAATAAGTAATAGTGAAAGATGACTCCCTTGTAGTCGAAAGAAACAGTAAAAAAAAACATTGGCGTTAGATCTGCTCGATCTGAAGTTCTTCGATCGACTCGCTCCTTAGAAGCATCATTGGGAAATTTGGGCTTTGGGATCCGGACCTCGTTTCTATCACTTCGTTGAATCAAACTCAAACAATAAAACGCCACCGATTGGCGCGAAGTTTACTAGATCTTGCCGATTCGCCCTCGTATATATATCATAAATGAACTACAGTAACTAGTCCTACCATAACTATGTTTTCTGTTTGATTGTCAAAAGGTTGCTAAACAGGCGGCATTTTAGTAAATAATACTTGAATTTAAGCTGCACCAATTGCTATAATTTACGTTTACGCCTCTATTTGATTTATCGTGGTCTACGTGTATCGTACTAAGCGTATTTCTCCCTTCCACAGAAAGCTGTTCGAGCAAAACGTCCGGCGAACGATGCAGACCGGAGGATCGTCGATGGGAGTGTATAAATAACATCAGTAGTAATTACAGTATGAACATTATACACATTGTAGTAAAGATATTGACAATTACAAGAAACGGCTTCTCTTCATCATTCATCATATTGGTGATGTCGATAGTAGACCGTTACGGTCAACGGGGCTTACAACTGGTAAAGGAGCTGTTTTTGTTGAGTGCGTCTGCTCTAGCCGTTTATTTTTTTCTTTTGTATACCCTGTACACGTTGCTAGTAGTCGTTTATGATACTAGCCATATATTTAGAGTACGCAGCTGGATTTTAAATGAGCTCTCAGATTTAGCGGAATCACGTTTCTGCGTGTCCTTCTTCTTGCCAAGTGCGCCAAGTGTATTTTTTTACATATGTGCCTGTGCCGGCCAGGAATTCGCTGGGCCAATTGGTTGAACCTTTTGATTATAAAAGGGTCTGTTTTACCGGCGCGGGCAAGGAGATTGACCTAAATCAGCAGTTGTAAAGCTCCTCACCAGAACATCAGTCAATGGTGACGCTTCTATGAGGATCCGACGTTGTTGTTACCATCGGGGTTAGAACCCTAAGGGGACGCAACGTACAGTGAGAACTGGAATTCAAGTTTGTTTGAGGCGATGTATTTATATATACATATATATGCAGGGCATTGGTGCCAACAATCAGCCGTCGAGCAAAGGATGTCATTTTAAAACTGGAAATTCAACGAAAATTTTACCCGCAACGTAGAAATGTCATGCGCTTAGTTCTGCTATGTAAACTGTTTGTAGAATGGAGCGGCAATGTTTATGCTTTCTTGTGTGTATTAAGCTAAGCCTTCACCGGGAGCCAACATGGAAATGTTTCGCATCTTTAAAGGTGTCGGTTTCATAAAATTTCTACATGAATCAACTGTTCGACTTACGCTTCAGCAGCTATGAAATAACTAATGATGACTGTGCTTCGTAGACCAGAATGTTTGGGTGTCAAAGTTTCTTCAGGCCCACGAGAAAAATGTTTCATATAGAAATGCTCTAAATAAAATGTCAGCAGGTGCCGCAAGGCTATATATATAGGTACGTAGGTGAAGAAGAAACATATGTGACACTGTCATATGTCATTGCAAGCGGAGTTTGGGGGATTAAAATAAAGTTGAAATGAAAACTTAACTCTTTTCGATATTTTCTTTTGTGTTCGAGATAGAGGAACTTATTTGAAACGTAACTGTTTCATGCCGCGTTTTACATAAAATCATAGCATATCATATAATATCACTGTTGCATATTGGATGGCCGCGAATAGAAGTTTGTATTAGCGCGCCATGATAATGATGATCTCTGCCTGGCCTCAACCCGTTACAGCACTGTCGGCCACAACCCGCCACTGCACTGTTAGCCACAACCCGCCACTGCACGTTCGTGCACTGTCACGTTGCCGGTTGCCGGCCGGATAAAAAGGGTGCGCGCCATTTCCTCAGCTCTTTTTGCTACCTCGAGCGTTCGGCGTAACGCGCACTCTGCAAGCCCTTAGTCCGGCGGCGACCGGCACGTCCGACGGCCTGGCAGCGACAGCGGCGGGAGCGTGGCAGCAGCGCTGCACTAGGGTGGTGAGTGTTGTGGCTGGCAGATGCAGGCAGATTTATATATATATACATATATATATATATATATATATATATATATATATATATATATTGTCAGTTGAATGATTGTTAGCGCTAGTGTAGCGGCAGTGTCAAGTGTGTGATCTGTGTGAGTTCCGGCGGTAAAAACTGCTTCGCGCTAACCGCCGGGACATTGTGTGAGCTAGCTAGGCAACAACAACAATAATAATACGAAGAGAGACGGCGCTGCCGTATCGCTCTCTGGCGTGTGGTGAATTATAATAAATAAGAATAGTGAGTGTGTGAACCCGCGCATATTTGTCTGTCTTCATTCTACGGTTCCGTTGGCAACAATCATCATTATTAAAAAAGGGGTATTATAATAGAAGCAAAGTCGTTTCGATTCTGTGAACGACATGCAATCCTCCAGGCAAATGAGTTGTTCAAAACGTCCACACGAGCAACCTCGTGGGGGTGGATGGAGACACGCCGCTCCAGAGATTATTTGGCCTTAAATAAAAATACCTAGTAATTAGAGTCTGACACGCTAGCTGTTTAAACATGCGGTAATCGGCATGGGATTCATATTCGCTAACACTAGGCAATGTGATACGCTCGCGTGGTAGACAACACCGACGAGCAACTCGTTTCACAAATTCTACCATGTGAGGTCTAAACTTCATTTGGCGGTCGAAAATTACCCAATGGTCATTGTAGCGTGAGACTTCAGGAACGGGTTGGTCATTTAGCATATACTGAATAGTGCCTGGCGTTGTCTTGAGAACGGCAGACTTGGAAGTAGATATTTGCATGCAGTTTTCCTCTGCCCATAAGGATACGGTATCAATCGCTTTCTGTAGAATAGCTATGTTGTTGTCGTTTTTTGCCTCAACATAGACTTTAGGATCGTCGGCATACAGCTTAAATGTAACACCAATATCTCGAAGCATAGCCCCGAGATCCTGCACAAATATTGTGGCTATTTATAACACAGGTAGCACTGGTTAGAATAAAATGTGTATTTTTAATCTGTCGGGCATCCGTCAGTAAACGGTTCGTACGTCCTTCTTTTGCGGACATTCAAGGTTTCTAATTAGAGTATTGTACGGGGTAAACATATGATTAGCTTAGACGATCTGTCGTGCCATATATAAGCGTGGAGATAAATGTTTTTCATAAAATGTCATAATGCTAGAAGAAGGCGGAAGTGTTTATATGCAGATCTCAAAGAAAGCTACTATACCGATAGCTAACGAAACATTGCAATCTAGTACCAGTGAAACGGCAAAGTATGCTTCAGAACTAGCACGCCAAATAACAGCCATGGCAACGAAAACCCCCTTGATTTGTATTTGAGACAACTGGGAAATTATTTCTATAGATGATACAAAATATAACATAAAGCTAATATAACAAACAGCACACGTTCAGTTTTACAATATAAAATGAGTTGCAATAATAGGAATAAAGACAAACAACTCAGACGTAATAAGAATCTGTTGTATACACGTTTAAATAAAAAAAAAATGAGAAACTAAATAATGCAAACATTTTAGCAGTACTAGGTTTCTTTCAAAAAGATTGACTTCTAACCTTAACCTTGTCTCAGCTTATGACCATGTTAGGTCCATGCCGCATCCGACCAGCTCTCAAAACGGGTGTTTCGGTCTGCGAGTCCTTTCCACGTGCACAACGCGGTAAGAGCATGTGTTTGAATGGTAAACACACTAAGCTGTTTAAAAAAACGTGTAGATACAACATTGGCCAAACACAACGGCATAACCAGGAAACCACTTCGGATAGCGGGACTACCCTTAATACCTTATCCAAGAGGCCCCGTGCTTGCTGGTGAGACGTGGGCTCATAGGGTGACTGCTCCGTTACGGTCGCACGGTAAAAGCCTGAAGCGACCGCGATCGTTGACCACAAGGCAGCGGACGTCTACTGCGTCGTAGCTCAATTAAGACCAGCTAGGTGACGGAGTACGTCGGCGCGGGAAGTATTATTAAGTTGCACGGGGCATGCAATTTTTTCTCTTAACGGCCCTCGCTTGATATCCAGCCAGGCAATGTCGCGGCCGTTGTAAAGACTATTGACGTGGTTCCAACCTATGCTGGCGACCTAACATCCGGAATGTGGGAGAGGGCAATACCGTGTCAGACTTTTCAGCAACGAAAAAAAAATTGAACGAAGTTTTAAGTAAGAAAAATATTAAATGAAGGAGTACAATATCGTACCTGTCTCCTTGGAGACATCGTGTCAGAATAGTAGCTATCCTTTGGGATATCGCGAAAAAACCGCACGCAATCGACGTGAGGGCAGTTTAAAGACATGTACTGTCCTTGGTTATCTGTGAAGTGCATGGGACATCTACATTAGGTGCTATGGAGGTAACGCAAAATGGGTCCTGTTGCACAAAATCGTACCTCACTAATCAATATAATGTAACTGTCAGGTATGGGAGATTGTTAGTCTCCGTGGGGCTGAGACAGCTCAAACGAAGTCTGGGTAGATATAAGATTAATCAGATATAATTCAAACCTACCCAATAGAAGCGTGGCATATTAGTAAAATGATGATCTGTTGCTTATTACTTAGCCATTACCAAACTAACAGACAGAACGTAGCTGGTCGCTCCTAATTCAACTGTTCAACTGTTTGTTTATTGACATTTTTTGTAAGATACAAGATAAATGACATATAGTGAGTGCATTGTCTTTCTCTGACTCGGGTGACCCATTAGAAGACGTTTACTTAGTCGAGCGCTGATGAAGTGTTCGATTGATGCAAAATTTCTTGCCGTTTGGGTATTTCGTTCGGAGACTTGCAGTGCCCTCTATGCAACGTCAATATAGAAAAGAATGATTCATACGTTTATGATAGAGTGGCCATTACTGCCATTTTGCTATACGAGTTCCGAAAAGACTTCATTGCTGCTGTAGATTGTTGAAACGTCTCCACCATCTTCAGGAACGACTCAATAAAAAAACGGATCTGCCGAAAATGGCTTTCCAAGTTCCGGGGTGGCCATTTTAATCCGGACGATGAACCAAGGTCCGATTGACCTTCTTTGCTGAAAGATGACGTTTTGCGCTTAAAGATACAACACAATCAAATAGTTACCACTCGATAACTCGTAGAAGAAAAGATAGAGTTTGCCAAGCAATCATTGCCAATACCCTCTGAGCGCAAGATATTTTGCATCAATCCATATACAGCCGTTACTCAAGGCTGCTTCATTTCCATGAAGACCGTCTCAGCTGGCTAGTATATAATGAATATTCTTCTCCACCTGAACCACACATATGCCAAACTATAACGCTTTTTCCTGAAGTTATAATCAATGCATTTATTTATACTAGTTTACGTTGTATAACGCAACATACAAAGAAATACTCCTAAGGTCTTATGCTGATTTTTTTTTATGTAAATGTAAGTTTTTGCACATTATAACAGAGTCGTCAAAAGGTCAAATGAGATGCAACTACAAACGGAGTTCGTAAGTCATAAAAAGGTTATTTTAGACTAAACCTAAGTTCATTTAGATTTCTTGTAGGATCAACGCGGATATTCTCCGTATACATAAGACTGTTGCGCCGTCTGATTAAGGACGAGAATTTGTTTGCCGTAATGTTTGAGGTACAGTCAACGTCAAGCCATGCTGCGTGTGGTATCATACCCCCATTTCAATCATATCCTGCCAACATGGCTCAGTCTGTCGATAAAACTTAGGGTACATATTTTTTTAGATTAGAAGTTACGCCATCTTCGGCCTTGACCAGGTTCCGTTCTAGGAAGCAACCTTCCAGCTTTCGGTAATTGTTTTAATTTATAAAAAACGTTATTTTATTTGCCATATTGATATAAATACCATACAGAAGTATATATCTGTTATGGTATAATTATAGAATGGTGGCATTAGAATGGAGTTTCCTTTAATTCGATCTTTTAAAATTTGTATGAGACAGTAAACACATTTTGTGCTACAATAGTAATTTGTGCACTTGTCTTAATATTTTAAATTTAAAAAGTGTTTATATATGTATATATACATTTATTTGGGAGTGAAAAAGATATTTCTATACATATTGTCCTACACGCATTGTACTGCAAAGGCAGCTCTCTCTCTCTCCATCTCGTTCGCTAATATATATATATATATATATATATATATATATATATATATATATATATATATATATATATATATATATGGATTCCCACATTGTGAAGGTCATACATGCAGAGCAGATTGAAAATATTAATCATCATCATCCATTGGTCGATTGGCCAATGGTATCGACATGTGGTAGCGACCGGCGCCACCGTCGCAGGAAAAGCACAAGTTGTGGCCTCTACTAATTGGCACTAATTATTAGCACGTGTGTTGTGATTGTGGATGAAGAGAGAGATTGTGGTTGGTCGCCGCAAACGATGACGACAACGACGACGATGATAATGACTCACATGAGGCCATGAGGCGGCGTGAAGTGTAACCGTAGTGTTAGGCAGAGGAGGTGGACGTTCGTTCGTACGGACAGTGTGTGAACAATGAAAGCAGCTATTCTGTCTGTATATCGGCTACTACCGCTGATTCACCAGCTATCAGCAAAACTTTGGACTAGCTTTAACGAGGCTGATGGTGATCTGCCCCGGTGACTGACAGAGGCGCGCGTATCACTGAAGCGCATCACAGAGTGAGCCAGCCGAGTAGTTAACCACCAGTTAAGTAGGAGGCCTTTCGAATGCGTAGAACGATCTGTACGTACTGCCTGCACGTTTGATTTTAGGCATATTTTGTACATGCAATAGTAGCACCATATTAAAACTGACTACACGGAAGACCATTAAAACTGCTCTGCGCAGCACGGCTAGAGTATTACGGATTGATGCACATGCGTCAATGTTTTAATACCTAAGCAAAGTATGTAAAAAAATATATATAGAACACAATGGAAAGAATATACATTTTTTTTGGAATGAGCATCACTCTAGCGTACAACAGTCGCCATGCAATTTGGCATTAATCTAAGCAATTCACCAATGAACGAACGCCGTGAGATACTATTCCGCGCACAGCACTCATAAGCCCTGAAAGGGTTGCTGGATCTGGATTTTCTGTCTATAGACTAGTCGTTTTAGCATTTCCAGATATTTTCGATGTAATTCATTGGGTCGGGAGAACATGCAGGCTATTCTACTAGGACTTAAGAACTCGAGCTTCAGTGAGGTATACCTGAACAAGTGCAAGGGTGTACGGCCTAGCGTTATCGTGCATGATGATGGTGATGATGACGATGATGAAGTCATCACTAACAGCCCTTGTCAGAATCTCCTCAATGTTGACAGTTCGGCAATATAAACTTTTTCTCCAGTGAAAATCGTTTGAGGGTGATCCATCTGGGTGACTTGTGTGGTTTGGTTCTCCTTTCTAAGGATGTTGCACTTCAGCCAATGATTGGACCTCCGCCGCCACTAATGCGTTTCACAATGCAAGGTTGGGCGTTCAGTTGCCGTGTCCGTTAAATTTATTTTTCTCTTCGTCTTCTTCGTTATTCTTCATTTTTTGGTGCAGTTTTGTGTTTTGCTTGTGTTTCTTCTTTCCTCTTAGTGCACAGTTGTGTGTTTTGAGTTTCGACGCCTGTCGCAGCATAGGCATGCCGAGGTCGGTTACTTCCCGTCAGGATAAGTCACCTGCGTCGCTGGTCATGTCACGACCGGCAATGGCGGTCACCGCCAGTGTTAAGAACAATACGACTAAGGCAGACGGCAATACGGCACAAGCGGCCGCATTGCCCATGCCTGTAGGTGAGATGGAACGCACTGCCACCGGCAACAACAACAACGGCAGCGGTGCGTTAACACATTAGTGCGTCGGCTGCAAGCAGCGCAGGTAATCTGATATCGCAGAGACAACAAGCTGACCACAAGCGGGCTAGTGGACTCCGAGGAATTCACCAAGGTGGTTTCACGCCAGGAAAAGGCCATTATTTCACGCGAGCAGCGACAGCTTAATAAGCTTCGATGTGAAGCATTGAAGCAGGGACAGCATTATGTTGTTCAAGGTTACCTTTCGAAGACAACCACTTGTCGGGTCCGATAATGTATTATCTTCTTCGAAGGATCAGTGCTTACAGTCTTCCAGGAGATCTACTCTGTGTGACCAGGCTGCGGAACATTGCGGCCCGGGTAAACGACTTAAAGAGTGTAAATGCGCTACTTCAAGTGTCAAGTCTAGGAGAGTGCCTCGCATCGGCTGCCTACCCGGCCGTCACCTCATTTACCGCGAGGATTGAGGGAGTCAGCTTAATGTTCACCGATGGTGAGATTGACCGCGAACTGGTGCCACACAGCAACAACCACAAGCGCGTTGGCTATATTGTTTCTTCCTAGGTGGAAAGGTGCCGCTGACAAGATAATCCATAGCTTCTCTTGCCAGCTACAGGCGTCCGTTTTTTGCGGCCATGGTTCTCATTCGGTTATCCTAGGCCGGCCAAGCAAGGTTCTGCTTTAAGTGATTGGAACCCGGACACCTGGCCGACAAGAGTCTGGGAAAAAGCTCTGCAAGAATTGCGGAGGCCCAGGTGAGCCACCGAGCAAGATGACTTACTGGCAAAGCCTTTACCTTGCATGCGAGAGGCCTGGGTTTGAGACCCCGACCGGCCACTCTTAAATTGGTTTTCATGGTTTGCAATTTAAAGAAGTAAATGCCGGGGTGGATTAAAAAGTAGCCATGACCTGAAAAAACCGTACACAGGCATTAGCCTGTCGTAACGTTTCGAGTTGCGTGATTTGCCAGGGACCTCACCCGGTGGGATCTTCCTTATGACCGCGGCTAGCTTACCTGCGCGACAAAAGCAGAATTCTGCTCAAGGGTCGCATGCTCCAGCAGGTTAGAGCAGATTACCCTGCAGCGGTCATCGGTAAAGCTGGTCGTTGTCCCCCAGCTTATCGTCCGAGATACAGCGCCGCACCTACGCTACTGTGGTTAGCGGGATTTCGCCAGTAGCGGGAGTTGATCCACAAGTCGTTCTAACCTACCGAGATCCATGACCCCGAGTACAAGTAGGTCTCGCCAGCGCCAATACTGGTTCGTCTTTCGTTTTCCGCGGTGTTAAGGTCTCCGGAAGAGTTTAAAGCCTTACCACGGGCTCGCCAGACGCGGTCCGGGCAGTAGTAGGGGTGCCCATAATACTGTCGACGAGTCAGAGCCCTTAAACTCCCGTTTTACCGCGGATGAGTTAGTTCGCGTTATTTAAGATGTCACTTGTCGCTGGCGTTTGGTCCGCATATTGTCTAAGTCAGTACGTACACAAGTAGCCGAAGAGTTTATTAAGGATCTGTGCTCAGTCGCAGAGAAGAACAACAACACTGCCTGGCTTTCCCTGTTCTCTTTCGCGCCCGTAATCATCCGCCTCCCCGTTGGAGGGAACGATGACCGTTCATTGGTGGTTCAAAGTATTATTAAGGCGATGTTTCTTCGGCGGCTAGGATCTGGATCTTAGAAGATACTTCAGCGTAGAAGCCCAGCTAGACGGCCTTGCTGCTGGATAAACATCCCCGCGCCCTTACTTCTGTCTTGGTCTGGCCCTCATTCTCACGTGCCCTTGCCATCAACCACATCAAACGAGAACGCTCGGTCTGCCATAAAAAGTTTTTTTGTAGCTCAACAACAGGCCTTGATGTTATCAGACCACGGCTCTCACAAGACCTGTTGTCCCCAGCTCTAGGGGCTGCCGCCGACCGGCTTGTGGCTCCCCTGGCCAAGGTTGTCAATTTTCTCCACGAGGGTCGCCTCTCATTGATTGGCGACCGCCCATCTTTGAGGCCCGACTTTTCGCCCTTAAGAAGAAGAATGGCTGCGTGAGGCCCATTGCATGCTCATCCGAAACTTGGAGGCTGGCGGCAGTTATCTGCATCATTGAAAACAAGGCAGACGTCTAATGTGCTCTGGGTAGTCATCAGCTCGAGTCCGCGACACCGGGAGAACGCAAAGCCGCGGTGCACTCGACTCGGTCCTTTCTGGAGTCGTGCTCTGGAGCCACTCTTGCGGTCAAGCTTGACTTCAGAAACGCCTATAACACTGTTCGGAGGGACTACGTGTTGAATGCGATCAAAGCTTGGGTCCCGAGTATGTTCCACCAGGTGAAACTAGCTTATAAGGAGCCATTTTGTTTTCTTCTGCCACAGGATATCATAATGTCGCAAACTGGGGTGCAGCAGGGCGACCCGTTGCCCCCCTTGTTCTCTCTGGCTATCAAAGAGTTAGTCGACTCTCTCTAGTGCCCTCTAAACGTATGGTACTTGGACTACGGTGTTCTGGGCGAGGCACCTGATGCAGCTCTGAGGGACATTTGCAGAGTCATTGAGTTCGCGGAGCGGAGTGGCTGACTTTGAAGTGCTAGAGGCTCTCTCAAGGTACAAGACTGTCGGCACAGATCTAGAGTTGCTAGGCGTTCCCCTACTCCCGCAAGGAGTTCTGGCTACCCTCGAGAAGTGGCTGGAAAAGTTAGAACATGCGATGTTACGCATTCACTCGGTAGAATCTTACTGAGGCCTTCTCCTGAGATCCTCATTTTCGGCCCTACGTCTCAATCACCAGTTTCAAGGTGCATACTGCTCGCTCGCGTTGGGACCCCTTGAGCGACTTAACGATAGCGTGCTAACTACGGTAGATGCGCTGTTGAACCTCAGCCTATCGGCAGATGCACGCCAACAAGCCCTACTCCCCGTTCTTTGCCTAGGGTCGCTTAATGCTATTGTCCCATCCAAGATAGCCCTGATAGCTTCCCACCACAGGTCTATGCAGCAAACTAGATCACTTATCGATATTATTTGTCGCTCCTACTTATCTAGAAGCTCGATTGAAAACAAGCCGCCGTAGAACAGTTGCCCTGTGCGGCCATAAGCCCGCAAAAACTGGACGCCAGAGAAATTGGTCGGCAACTTTATATGAGCAAAGGGTTAAAAACCTCATCGCGGGACGCGTCACGGACGCTGATAGGATCAGGCTGCGCGCTGTCTCTGCCAAAGGGGCTTCACGCTGTTGGATGATGAGTCGGTCGGACTTTGTCGGAGGACGGATTTTGTGCACACTTACCTGCGTCTGTGGAGACGCCGGCCGGGCGGACGGCCGCTACGGGCTATCCTCTATCGTCAGCGCAGATAGGGCAGCCAGACACCAACCCTTTAACGAAACCTTCAGCGGAGTCTTACGATCTAGTGGCCTACCGTGCGTCCTGGAACCTGTCAGACTGGACAGGGAAGGCAGGATGATACCTGAC
The DNA here is from genome assembly GCA_003439945.1 of Dermanyssus gallinae. Taxonomy (NCBI): domain Eukaryota; kingdom Metazoa; phylum Arthropoda; class Arachnida; order Mesostigmata; family Dermanyssidae; genus Dermanyssus; species Dermanyssus gallinae. The sequence continues at coordinate 720,821 of QVRM01000121.1, read as the reverse complement.
GGTTTGGCCTTAACCTCGTTCGAGAACGGTTGCATAGTTGTTTGGGACGTGACAGTTACTGGCTCATTAGCCCCTCATTAGGTACATCAGGTACCCGTACGGGTTTTACTTATCAGCCTTAATACCCTTGGAGGGCCAGGCTTGTTCACTCGCGGTTTGCTACAGAAAATCGAGAAGCGACTAATTATAGCCAGCGGAGATAGGCAAGAAGGCGATTTTTTGACAGCGCCTGTCGCTGGATGTGCAACGGGGCAATGCGGCCTCGGCCCGGGGAACCCTCCAGAGATGGCTGAGAGATATATATATATATATAGAAAATATTCTGATGATTTATTGATCATTTACAATACGTTTGCACACTCGGCAGTGCTCACCTCAATAAAAATGGTGGTAAAAAGGTGTCACGTGAGGTCAAGAATCAGTTGTCCGTGTCCTTGCTTGATGGTAGTTCCCGCTCTTATCGACTCGGTGCGAGCGGTATATCCTCAAGGTTCTTTGCAACGTTAAAACGGTAAGATCCATAAGACGCCGAGCCCTAAGAGCGTACTCGCAGATTCAGAGTCGCATACACCACTCATAGAGATAGTGATGGATCCGACTCTGCGAGGTTTTTGCGGGTCGGGGAGCGCCGCTTTTAGGAACTCGACGTCATGTTTGGTGATCTTGTCCTGCCGCGCTTTTGCGAGGTCCCTGTTCGGGCCGCAAACCTCGGCATCTAAAACCCAGACCTCGGTTGGCGTTGTTATGACGAGGTCGGGCTTTAGACACGGTGCGCCCGGTCGACGGAATACTCGCTCACAAACCATCTCATGACCCCTCTCGCGGAGAAAACGCGCCACGCGATCACAGACGTCGTCATGTCTGTTTATAGTTTGTTTGTGCATTGTATCGCACATCTGAGCGACATGAGCCAACGTTTCAGGCGCATGACACCCGTGCTTGCAACGTTTGTTGTAGTTCGAGCGTCCCCTGGCTAATCTGGCACGCGTTGGTAGTGCGTTGATCCTGAGCTTTAGTAGGTTTAAATACTCCTTACCAGATAGGTAGGGCATACTCTTAATCCAGTAAGGTGTTTCGTGTGCTTTTTTTTAAAATGTGCCCCATCGAACGTGTTGTGTAGTTGTTAAGACCAGTAATCGGTCTTTTGTGTAGCGGTCTCAATGGAGGTTCCCAAGCGCTCGCAAAGAAGTCTTATTTTCGCAAGGTCATTTTTGAAGTACTCGGTGGTTAGCATCCATTGGACCCCAGCGCGGAGTGTTGTAGTGCTGTCAGACGGGAGAGGTGGAGTCTGGGGATAAATGTTTGGAGGCAGGGGATGTCCAGACCGCCGTGTGCTCTGTGCGTGTACAGGTAGGCGTTCGGCACCGAGTTTTCGAGCTTAAGCCATTTCGACTTAACAACCTTTCTTATATCTTTATCTAGGTCGCTAAGAAGTGCGTGAGATGGTCTGGGACCGGAGACCAGTTTATATAGGAGGCGGGGAATGAGAAAGTCTTTCAAAAATATGAGTCTTTGGTGGGGTTTAAGAGGAGCTATCGTGAGTCTGTTGAGTAAATTAAAGAGTATATCCTTGATGGAGTCAACTCTGCCATTGCTGTCAAAGTCGACTCCAAGATATCTCCATCGATCGCTTATACCTTTAGCTGGCAATTGCCGATATCCAACGTTTAATTCTGGTACAGTATTAATAAAACCTTTACTTTCCTTCCTATTAAATAGGTGGGAGATAGTAAAGCTTTTATTAGTATTAATTTCAAGGCCTCGGGATTTCAAAAGGGGGTCCGCAATATTAAGAAGCCGTTGGAGGGTAGATTTCGTGGAGGCTAGGAGGATGAGATCATTCGCAAAGGCTACGCCCATAAGGCGGAAGTCATCAGTAAGTTGGTACCCGATATTAGTTTTGTCTAATTTTGAAAGAATGTCGTCGAGAACTAGATTAGATAAAAGGGGGGACAGAGGATCTCCCTGCCTAACACCCCTAGTTGGCCGAAATGTGGGACATTCTTGTCCAAATTCTATGAGAGTTTTAGATGAGAGGTACAAGCGTTCGATATAATTAAGGAATATCTCCGGGTATCCGCGAGTCCGGAGTGACCACAGGACGGAGTCATGACTCACCATGTCGAACGCCTTACGGAGGTCGATTAAAGCGAGTCTGAGCTCACGTCCTGTAGACTTGGCATCGTTAAGAATCCAGAACCGCAAGATTCTCGAAAGTACCATTTCATGGGCTGAGGCAATATCACTCATGAATAGTATGTTAAGAATATAACAGAATACTTCTAACGGGAGTTTACGGAGGGACGAAAGGCAAATCCCATCCAAGCCTAGTGCTTTAGAAGGTCCGCGGAGAGCTACGTGGGTTTCCTTTAGGGAGATAGAGAGGGAAACCTCGAATAAATCAGAGTTGGGAGTGTATACGGGGCAAGTGATTCAGGGGGTGGTTGTGTCATCGTGTTGGCCCAGTGTTCTACAACATCGGTGGCCTGCATGTTGTGTATGATGTGTTTGCCGTCCAGCACCTCATGAGCGCATTTGGATCGGGTTTGGCTAAAAAGTTTTTGAGTGGTTGCGTAGTCTTGACGTCGCTGTTGCCTTTTAGATATTCGCGCTTCAGTGGAAGGCAGTTAGAAGGTTTCTCTAAAGGCACGACGTCGGACAATGTTGTAAAATGTTTGTTCAGAAAATCGTTTAAGGCGATAGTGTGGTCCTCACCTGAGCAAATTATATTTAACAGATGAGTAAGGTCTGTTGAAATTATGTTGCGTTGAAATTGTGTTGGGGAATGTGTTTGTGAGGGCTTGTATTTTGGATATAATATTATATTTTTGGGATGGATTATAGGGGCCATCTGATTCAGAGTATCGAGGCCGACTAGGCCCAGAAAGCTCAGATCCGTCAGGGTTGGAATCCAGGTGAGACCTCTTTTTACGGAGGTCCTCTACCAGATCCTTATGCGCCCGAGAATTACGTTGGCTTCTAATCGCGTGTGCGTGAGTTAAATTTAGTAGCTAAAAGTGGTCAATTTCTCTGGGTGTTTTGTTATTATTATCTAATATAAAATCTGCTTCTAATGTTGCTAAAACTTCACGGTCTTGTGGGTTCCATCTGGCCTTCTTAGAGGGGGGGGGGGGTTAAAATGTTCTCATTATATTCGTCCGAATGGACATGACGACGATGTAAATTAAGACCTGATTTAGAATTAAAAGCCTTTAAGCAAGTACCAGATGGACATTTACAATTTGGCTGGGAGACGCGTGAAGTACTAGGGGGTTAAAACTATTATTAGAAGCAGCAGTGTCATTTTGTGAGAAACTTAAAATCGAATTATTAGTCTGTGATCGGTTAGGAGTTGGGGAGGTGGCACAAACTTCTCGTATATATATATATATATATATATATATATATATATATATATATATATATATATATATATATATATATATATATATATACATATAGAGAAAGCGCGAGGGAGAGAAAGAGAGAGGAGGGGTCTATAATAGCCAAATGTACTAATTTTAAGGTTTGGTAGATCTCGGCAAGAAAATAATTTTGCGCAATAGAAGGAGGGGGCGAAAACGTCTTGCTTAGAAGTGAGGGCGAAATTGATAAAAGTAGTTATTCAGCCTTTTTCTTCTACACAGTTGTGTAAAATCATACCGGCGTGTTCAGCAGAACATTCTGCATAATCTGAATGATACCCGACGCAAGATTAGCGAAAGACTAATAGCCGGATTGAGGGAACGCGTAAAAAGTCGATATGTTGTTATGTCCTACGTTGAAGTTTTCACGTGCTGAACCGTAAAATTTTGCCATCGCGACCAAACATTTACGTCCGTATATCTTAACGTGCTGCGTTACATAGTTGCCGAGTAAATAAGCTTTTTCGACAACCATAGTTTATATGTTTTACGTTGAAGCTTTCACGTTCAGAACCATAAAGCCGTCTTTTGCCAAGACGTTTTCGCCCCCTCCTTCCAATGGGAAAAATAATTTTTTTCCGAGTTTTACCAAACCTCAAAATATGTACCTTGCTTTTTCATACACCCTTGCTGAGACAGGTCAAAATTCTAGCACGCAGATTTTGCACAAATATGTAGGAAAAAAACAGAATAACTACTTTTATAAATTTCATCCACACTCCTAAACAAGACGTTTCCGCCCCTTCTTTCATTGGGAAAAAGTATTTTCTTGTAGAGTTCCACCAAACCTCAAAATTTGTACCTAACTTTCTCATACACTTTTGCCGAAGCAAGCCAAAATGCTAGCACGTATGGTTCTCTCGCAAACATCGATTTTGCACAAATGTGTAGGAGAAAAAAGGCAGAAGAGCTAATTTTATAAATGTTATCCGCGCTTCTAAACAAGACGTTTCCGCCCCCTCCATTCATTTGGAAAAAATATTTTCTTGTCTAGTTTTACCAAACCTTGAAATAAATACATAGTGTTATGATAGATCCCATATATATATATATATATATATATATATATATATATATATATATATATATATATATTACTATGTAAAATGTATTCCTGATTTTTTTTTTCATAATCGATTATCTTATTCAGGATTCAGGCAAGAGAAGCATATATATACATATATATGTACTAATAAGTATGGCACGTGCGGCTGGTACGGTAACATTTCGTTTGAACAAAACGATTGCTGACTGTACAAGGAGAGATTGATTAAACTGATTAATTAGTCCAAATGACTCGAATAATGATCGAAGACCGGCGACGGCTTAATGAGGGATAATATCCACTCATGGGTCTAAATCGATTGACTGATTAGTATCGATTATTGGATTTGCGGTTAGATTCAAACACGTGAAGGACATCAGTTAGTTTATTTTAGCTAGCTAATTTCTTGTTGCATGAAGGCTCACCGAGTTACCCGCAGCGTTCAAGTGCTTCCGACCGTTCATTGCATATGGTTAATTTCGTTGAGCGGTATATATGTACATATATATAAATATAAATATATATATATATATATATATATATATATACTACGTTTTCATAAATATTACTCGACGAGCACTTCATATGATACATTTTTGTCCAGATGTGACGTTATGACACGCAGTAATACGGCGTTTTTTTATCAAACGCATTTTCCTACGTGGTGGTGGCGGCGATGCAACTCATTTTGTGATAGATAGCTTTTACATAACGAAGAAATGCACTTGTACCACCTGTTATGATGTCGCAGGGTTTCAGACAAAGAGTGATCGACGCAGAGACAATGAATTGTGTTGAGTCTGTTGCACAATACGTTGTGGGTCGATTATATGTAATTGCACCATACATTTCATATCACCACAGACAAGCAGACCACACATTGCTGGTCGTGTAATTATGTGACTAATAAACAAAAAGGAAGTACCCATGCGTCATATATATATATATATATATGGTAGAAGCATTAACCTTTCGACGGGAGAATCAGAAGCATCCGATTTCTTCGGGCGTCAGTGGCTGTTGCACCGCAGTCAACACACATTGTTGAACTATATATATATATATATATATATATATATATATATATATATATATATATATATATATTTATATATTTATTTATATATATATATATATATATTTATATATTTATTTATATATATATATATATACAGGTAGTTCAACAAGTTTTTAGAATGAAAACCAAGCATTTTCCAAATCTTGTTTTTAATTTTTTCTTATTCGATATACTCCCCGAGAAGCTCAATACACTTTTCCCACCGAGATTTCAGAGCATTTATACCTCTTGAGTAGAATTCCGCGTCTTTAGACTGAAAATAGGCATTGACAGCAGCCTTAACCTCTTCATTGCTGGAAAAACGCTTTCCACCGAGACTATTCTTCAAATGTCCGAAGAGGAAATAATCAGAGGGGGCCAGGTCTGGAGAATAGGAAGGTTGTTCAATAAGTTCGAACCTCAGTTGGGCCAGTTTTGCCGTTGCTTGCCGCGACTTGTGTGCGGGAGCACTGGTGAAACAGGACAACCTTCTTCTGCAAAGCGGGCCGTTTCACGATGAGTTCTTGCTTCAGGCAGTCCAACAGTCTTGCATAATATTCTCCCGTGATCGTTTTACCGCTCTCAAGGTAGTCGACCACAATTATTCCACGTTGGTCCCAAAAAACCGTAGCCATCATCTTTCCGGCCGATGCCGTTGTCCGCACCCTCTTCGGAGGTCCTTCACCAGGTGCACACCATTGACGAGATGCTTCTTGGGTCTCGGGAGTGTAGTGATGAACCCAGCTTTCATCGACGGTCACGAATCTGCGCCAAACATCCGACGGATTTTTCGACATCTTGGCCAAATTTCGCTGTGAAGCGGAAACACGCGCGTCTTTTTGGCCTTGGTTGAGCAAATGCGGCACCCATTTTGCTCTGAGCTTTTTCATCTTCAAGTTTTCGTGCAGGATGAAATGCACTCTACCCAAACTGATCCCTAAGGCCTCCGCTATCTCCCTAATGTTGACTCGCTTATCTGCGGCAACGATTTTCCGCACTTTTTCCACGTTTTCCTCATCAGTTGCCGTTTTTGGGCGTCCTGAACGTAGTTGCACGGGAAAAGCGATTAAACGAAATCCCAACGGCCAATCACCATAATATTTTGACTGCTAGCATTCGAAAAGTTGCCGTTTCCAATAGCGGTGAAAGCGCGCCAAAATTCGAATTCTGAAAAGCTCATTTTAAGAACTCGTTGAACTACCTGTATATATACTGACCCGCAAAAACCTCGCAGATACGGATCCATCACTATCTCTATGAGTGGTGTATGGGCCTCCGAATCTGCGAGTACGCTCTTGGGGCTCGGTGTCATGAAGAGGAATCTTATGGATCTTTCCGTTTTAACGTTGCAAGGGACTTTAAAGATATACCGCTCGCACCGAGTCCATACGAGCTTGGGCCGCCAACAAGCAAAGACACGGACAGCTGGATCTTAACTTCACGTGACACTCTTTTACCACCAGTTTTATTAAGGCGAGCAAAGCCGAGTGTGCAAACGTATTGTAATTGATTAATAAATCATCACAATATTTTCTACATATATGTCCTGTATATAAACAAATAAGCTTAAATGAACTTATAATACTAGTCAGTTTGTTAAACAAGGCCAAAGAATGTTGCCCAGTGCTTGGTGTCATGGGACCCAGACAAAGCAGACACATGTGATTAACTTCAGTCGCAACGGGTGTCTAGCTTGTTTTAATACATTGTTTGTAAACTGCAGATTCTTGAAGTTTGTCATTATCTTTAAGGATCTTGGCCAGAGCATCCACGCTAACCGCTTGTCGCTAAATGGAACGGTCAGACGTTACGGAAGAACTGTTTCCTATTTTGACACTCAGCGTGGGCTGAATTTAGAGAATCATCTCAGAAAAATATTTGTTGCGCCTTGGAATATTTTTACATAATTTCTACAGAGAGAGAATTCTGTGTTTGCCACGCAACGCCAGATCGGTATCTCATATATACATATGATAAATGGCGTCCCGCGATAGCGGGCTTACCGTGCAAAAAACCGCGAGTTCTGGAATGATTCAAAATGATTAGATTTGCATTTTAGCAGAAGACTCTTACCGTTAGCTCCAGAAATGAGATTTGTACTATAGAAAACATGAGTTCAGCAGTTATCTAGTCACGGCTAAAGACATCCATTGTCTCAGGAACGGACTCTCCTGCCGACCTCGCCAATACAATGACCTGACAAAGCGATAGTTCTTTAGCCATGACCGCTCGATCCTCGGGGCAGATGGTTCCTGTTACTATTACAGCCTTAAAATTTTACAAGTGCTAACACGATTTCTTGCATTAACACTATTGCATTTAGCGTACTCGCATTAAATCACTATCATGTCTAGTGCCGAAACAAACGTTGAGCAAAGTGATTGATGTACGTTTGAAGCTCGAACGTCACCAAACTAAGCAATCTTCCATAGAAAGTGATTCCGTACATAGTGTTTCCTTCTGTCATGGCGTAGCGGTGAGTAGGAGCTTACGCTATCTTTTTTCCCAAGAAATTCCTGTGAGAAACGCTCCACCAAAAAAAAGTACATCTACATATGTGTATGCATATGCATGTTATGCTTCCGAATGCGTGATACTGAAACATAGCGTGCATGACATCGACTATAAAATAAACGACTGCGTCATGTCGACTTTCTCTCAAGGCGTGTACACTACGCTTGATCTTGAGTTTAACCTTCACATTGCCAATGTTGTGGAGGCATAATTGCGCCTCGTGAATACCATCTTGCGCTGCTTCATTCAGACGACTCCTCGTGTGTACATTCGCCTTCTTTGCGAACTAATATATTGCTCTCCTACTTAGAAGCCCCATATGACTAAATCTAGAAAATTATAGGAAGGCGTCTAAGACACGTTTCTGGGACGCCTGCCGTTCAGGTGCCCCCAAAGTGTGACAGCTGACTCGTTTCTAGCATAGACTTACTCTTCGAGCAAGGCAATCTATCTGCTCTACGTCAACTTACAAAACGTGAATTGCTAGGACACTTTTTTGATGTACGCTCATTTAACCCACTGGGCCAGTAATGAATTTTGTTAGATTATTTATATATACCTCAATTAGCAGCACACAGTTTAGCCGATATATACAGCAGCCACAGATCTTCGGTTGGCCCTTTTGTTGGCCGGCAATGTAGGTGAGGACGCTGAGGACGAACAAGGCACATGAGCACGGCAACAGAAAATAAGCGGATGAGGTGAAAACAACGAAGTCTATGCGGAAGAAACACAAGAAAGGGACGCTTGTCTTGGCACGGAAATGGCGCGGTCGAATGTGGTCGCGGGGTGTCTAACTGAATAGAGAATAACACAAAGTCAACTAGGCCTAGCGGTGACAGATCTCAGTGAACATACCCATACTCGTATAAGTAGCAGCAGGACGCCAGCTTTCGAATTGCGCCAGAATACGGATCGTTCTCCGGCTCGATACCAATGACGTGGGCACCCGACTCGTGTCGAATTCTTGCTCGCTTGTTCGTGCCCGGCTTTTTTTGCCCCTTTTTCAGCTCCTCCTTGCCCTTTTTCGGTGGTATTTGTAGTGTCCACCATCCCCACGACCAGCCGGCGACCGTTACGAGTTCGCCATTCTCTCGCTCAAGCAACACACGTCCTCTGCCTGGCTCGCACCGACGACTACTGACTCATTTATTCTCATGCCTCCGCGCTGTATATGCCCGCGCTGCTTAAAGGACGCTGCTATCCTATGTATTGTCTTCTTGAAAAATTCTGCGAATCTTCTCACCATCAATCAGGATTCATGATTCTTGTGAAACGCCTTTTCAAGGGCTTAACATGTCTAGACGATCTATCGGCGCCCTGTAAGCAGCTCAATTAGTGTAGGCCACTGGGGCCTACCATTTCTTCACACGAGCGCTAGGTTATACTGTCTGGGGTGTTCCTCGGGACCGGATCAGAGCCCGGATCCAGCATGGTTCTGATAGTGCCTCGTGCTTTACTAGTGTCATGTCTTATTTGACTGACGTCATCGTGGGCTATTAGTTCTTTAGGCAAAACAAAGCAGGGCATATACGCAGTATGTAATTGAATATTGATGACCCCAGGATGACGATGATGATGATTATTATTATTATTATGGCGTTCAATCTCGAGTCATCTGGCGTTTGGGGCAAGCATGCACTAAAACTGAGAAAAGAGCTTGGGAAGAAGCTCTTTTAGGCCACAGTGGAGCCAAGATCGACTGCGTCTCTTTGACAGAGGGTGTCATTGGAAATACAGGGAGGCAATGTCAAGATAATACTGAGTTGTCACGAACATTCAAGCAATAATAATAGTTTGAGCAATATTATAGATGTTATATAAAGCATATATTCGTAATTGTGATACATGTACATATTGATAAGATTACACCCTTGTTAAAAAAATATGATTATTATCATTATCATTACCACCACCATGGTTCCAAGGTTACAGTTGTAATCGTTAAGTACATAATTTTCCAGTCAAGAGGCGAACCCATTTGTTAACACTTTAAATCGTTTCCCTCTAGATGGAGACGCCAAAAATTACACGCGTTTGTGTGTAATCAGTATTATTCGTAGTACTAATACATGGTAGCTCGCCATTCCACTCACTGCAGTGTCTATACAAGGGCCTGCAAAGGAGAAAGGCGAACCTTCGACATGAGAGTATGTTCGTTGAAAAAGATTACATTTAAATCTCAATGAGGCGTTCTGTCTGTGCAAATTATTGTGAGGCCGGTAAACGTTAAAGAACTAATATTTAAAATCCAAACGACGACGACGCCGCATCTACTGTCGATGACCGTTTCAGAGCCAGACGAAACTAGCTAGTCAACACAAAGAGAGAGGGAAAGAGACAAGAAAAGTGAAAAAGACAAAAACAAGAAAAGGGAAACGGAGCCCAATGGACCGCGCAGTAGTACAATGGAGGCACCTATGTTAGCAGTGGTAGTGATGGCAACTACCACTGTACAGGCCTCAGACGGGTCTGACTCGCGTGAACCAACGAGGAAACTTCTCAGCGTCACGCAATGGCTTGAGACTGGCAAGGCGACCTAGATTCGTGTCGAGGATTCGCATGAGACTAGGGGGGGGGAGGCAAGGGTCATGCTCAGTTGGAGTCGCTTTCGTCGCAGACCCCTCTCTGCCTTGATCAATCCCGGTATGGGCGGCTCATTTTGCGCTCAGTGTACGATGTTGATGACGAACTGATTATAGCCTTGGCAAAAGGCCAAAATTGCTACTCAACGCGCGCGGTCGCGCGGCACGAGACAGGATGTGTGGAGGTTGGGGTTGAGAGTTCACTGTCCTGTTCTGGCCTAGCTTGGCCTGGAAATCTGCTGGAGCGTATGCCCCCAATGAGTGTCGAAAACTCCTCTCTAGAGCCTGAGGTCTCTGTGCTGCCCCATCACCTATGCGGCGCCGCTGTGTCACCAGCCCCAGAAGACGACACCCACACGGACGAACGTCCGCTGAGTTTCGTGGTAGCGTGGGAACTCGCCAGGTGTAGACCTCTTAGCTGATCTCACGCCAATCGGATTTTAACTGAAATGTCACTGACTGCTTGATGTTGCTAACTGAAACGATTTGGTGTTTGCACAAACTAATGAGGGCATGAACAAAGTATTGCAGTAGTTACTGTGAAATGTGTAGTGACCTGTTACTTGATCTTGCTCGAATGCACTTCAAATATTTCGAAAATGGCATGAGACACCAATACAGTTAAGAGAATAGGATGTACGAGAACACGTGATCGTGTTGCTTAGTTGTCGATATCTGCATCAACATACATTGACTTCGAGCATGTATTTAGGTGCTTAGAGCGTATTTTGTTTGGAATAAATGCATTTATTTACTTTTACCTATTCTTGATCATTAAAACACAACCATACTTATCTATCTGGCTATGCAAGTAATACGTTTAAGACGTAATTATGTCTTTACTTAATTTTTTTAAATTTCCAATTGAATTGTCTACGGACGTATTCAGTAACCCGGCTCTTTGCACTTTCCCTCGTTTGTATGGTGTTTTTGTCATAAGTTTATCATATCTGTAACCTTATCAGCAAGTCTATAAGCTACTACGCCAATTTTAGCAGTCATTCGTTCCGTAAGCTCCACGCAGTTCATCAGGTATAACACACGTAAACGAGATTTTATATATATATATATATATATATATAGATATATAAAGATATATATATAGATAATATAGATATATATATATATATATATATATTATATATATATATAATATATATATATATATATATATATATATATAAATATATATATATATATATATATATATATATATATATATATATATATATATATATATATATATATATATATATGTTTATATACATATATATTGTACATATACATCATACACTTTGTGGAACTAAAGTCTTCCACAAGCGTTTGTAAATACATATTGTGACAGGCTGTGTGCAAAATATCACGGTAGTAATGTTAAACGTCAAAAAAAGCTTGACATTTGTGGTGCGAGCCTATAAGGTATAATTAACTTTCATCAAATTGTGCTTTCGACTTCGTCCTAATCTCAGTGCGGTCGCAGCGCTAAGTGTGGACTCAAGGCGGGCACGGGTTGAGACTCACCATTCTTCGGCACTCATGTTGCCCACCATCTGTTATGGGTTTAATTCTCTTGGGTTTTATTACTCAGTACTTACACTCAGGTTAGTCACATGAACATATATCACATCTATTTGTATGTTATAAAACGAAATAATTGTATACGACATGATTTATAAAACATGTAAAGCAAACATTGGCACTGGCACCATGTTTAGTTGTGCCTGAAATCCAGCTATCTGAAGCGTGGAAAAATGATGGTTGTACCTAATAGGAAAGACATTTAAACAGTGGAAACGAGTAATTGGAAAAAAAACGGATACATTGGCAAACCCTGTCCGATCCGAGGTTATCGTGGAATGCGGTATACATATATATTAAGGCCACCTTAGTACCGAAAGGCAGAATTGAAGAGAAGTCGCAATACTGCGGTAGCGATGATAAGTATGACCTGGCGAGCAGCCAGATATAAGATTAGGCATCTAACTTGGGCGTTTGCAGTCCAGAGGTTTCATCACGTGCTATGCAGCAAGGAGGGATTCGACTATCCTCAGGTGTGTGTGTTATTGTACTTTGATGTATTCGACGACTTGAACATTTGTATATTTGGTTGAAAAGTGACAAATTGCAAACTCCTGGGAACGTCAATGAAACCTGACTGATTGAAGGTACCAGGCAATTAGGTCACTAGCAGAATGTTTGTACATACCCAAGATGGAGTGAAAATAAACTCGGTATTTGCATATTTGTATTTCAAAATACATATATATGTATATATTGCATGGCGTATCGTTATCGCAGTGCATTTTGTCGTGAGGCGTGTGATATATATATATATATATATATATATATACAGACATACAAATAAAAGCACTTTTACATTTAAATATACTCATACAAAGAGGTTTTAGGCAGGTTCGGCGAGAAAGAGGGAGAGCGTGCGCTCGAGAGATGCAATCACTTGCATCTTTTTCGCAGGTGGAAAATGCGACAAAAAGGTCTGCTGCGAAATCTGGGCGCCTGGCGCCCAAGGTAAACATTTGCGCGGGGGGGGGGGGGGGGTGGAAGCGCAGTATCGGGCGGGGGGGGGGGGGGGAGATAGGCGAGAAGGGTAGTCGCCAGTCAGTATTGGTAGGCGTGTAGGCGCTTATTACGAGGGCGTTTCCTGCCAAGAAGCGGAGGGGGGGTGATGGGTCTTGATAGACCCACGGCCTCTTCCGACCTCTGCGAGCGATGCCTGCAAAGCGAACAAGCCAAGTTGGGCGCTGTACGCATTGAAAGACATCAACCACCCCCGACTGGCCCCTCGGCTCGTTCGGGGCCTCGGCTTGTCCGCGACCTCGGCCCTTGTCTTGTGCGCGGCCTCGGCCCTCGCGCGCTATAAATGGGCGGAGCGGCGGCGGCAGCGGCAACGCACGCAGCACTGCGATGCACGCGATCCTATCTATCACGCTAGCAGGGATTACTTGCTTTATTACGACGTTTGAACTTTATTCGGCTAACGCTAACGCTATTGCAGCTTGACGACTGACTTTGCTTTACATATTGTGACGAGGCGCTCCACCCTCTAGGCAGTCTAGCAACAGCCCAGTTACGCCGCACTACGCCAACGTCAGTCAACACAGCACACACACAGCGATTAAACTAATCGCACCGACCACGTACGAGAACGACCGCACTGCAACGGCCACCGCATTCCGCACCAAAACTTTAATGTCGTCGTCGTCGCCGTCGCCATCAGCATTAGTGCAACTCTTGAGGCGATCGCCACCAATGACGATATGTCTTTAAACGACCAATCAGAGAGGGAGTCACTCAATTAACCAACACTCTGTGCGAAACATGGAGAAATATTGAGGGCAATCAAGTTGCTCCTTCTGGGTTGCCTACGAAGCAGACGCATGTCGCATATTCTCTGCGCATCTGTCCCTAGCTTCTCTGTGCCGTAGTCAATGTCGTACTGAGTTTACACCCCCCCCTGTCAGCGTTCAACCGTGCCACAGTGTTACTATTTAGGCGCATGTACATAGGTATGCTTTGGCTTATATATATTATCTTTTATTCATTATACATATGTAATGAACAAAATATTTGTGATGTACGAACGTGTGCACGGCCTGCTTGGGGCATCACTCAATGTATTAGGTCAAGGCTTGATTTAGACCACCTGAACAGTTACTTCACACGGAGAAGCATGCACGTAGAAGGTGCAACGCTTGGTGAGAATACGCCTGACGTTATCTCTCTCTCATTTGATTGTCGAACCAAGATGGCGACAGTACGGATGCACCTGAAGGAGATCCACATCGTCGCCTATTACGCGGCAAGCCGGAAAAAGATTCTCGATAGCGGAGATGTCAGCTGTGCCTGAGACGATAATATGAGCCTTCAGTCTGGGTTAGCTTCAGCCCCTGACTATTGCATGTAGCGTATAACTTAATATATTTTCCTTGTCCTCGCAGGCCGTACGAATGTAACCCACGATGAGCCTATCGTTCAAATGCCAAAGGTTGAATGGACTTTCGAACGAGTCAACGCGGGAGGGGGGATTGAATCCCTACGGCGAGTCAACAGGCGGGAGGGGGGGATCGAACTCTTTACAGTTGAGGAGCGCAGTTTCGAGGTTAACACCAGCGCGATAGATTACCGTAAACTAATTTGACTTGACGATAAATAGTAGGGGTCTCACTTGCAAACACTCTCAAGAACTGATTCTTCCGAATTGCCTTAAACGCGTTCTTCTAGTCAAGTTTACAGGTATAAATACAGAGGCATCGACTCGAGAATATATAAAAAGCCCTAGTAGCGTGAACCATTCTTTCAGAATCCTCTTTGGTGGAGAAACTAAGCTAATCAGGCCCAACAACTCTAAATTTACGTACTGTCAGGGGAAGTCGCTGGCACGTCTCCGCCCCATAGCTTGGCGAATACGGCCCGCGTAAGCGGTATATTCCGCTCGGCACCAGCGCACGACTCACAGGGCTCCACTAAATTCTTTCTGATGACCCCTACCAGAGGAATCCATGCAGCCTAATGAGCCCTAAGGGGTCCGGCGCAGTCACAGGGCCATGCCCGCACGTGAGGTTTCGGTCAGAACTTTTTAAAGAATTCAAAGAAGTTGCCTGTGTAGGCTCTGTCGCGTTTTGCAATCGGTGTGATCACCCGTCACGGTGATTGTCTGTGGTCGCTAGTAATCGACAACGGTGCCAACAACGTTATAGCGTTGTAACGCGTTCGTGATAGACTTTGCCATTTTCGACAGCTCAGGATTAAGTATTTGACCTTGCAAGATCCTCGGGGACGACTGCGCAAGACCTTTATTCATGCCTTGGCCCGAGTACGCGGTTTGGGCAGGCCCAGCAGTAGCTGCGGAGTGGCGTCTTCACAAGCACGATTCGGCGCACCGCTGAGGTATATATTGACCTCTCTGGGGAGGAAGAAGTTGCACCAACGACAGCCATGCAAAGAGAATGCAGGTGCTGTTAGTTTATGAGTTCTGTAAATAGGGCGCAGGTGCAGGGCTGATTCCTTTCTCTCAGAAAATACAAGACCAGGCAGGTGTGGCTTGGCATCGCGAGGTCCCCCGCAGTTAACATATTCGTCTTGACAGTGAGCACAGGACATTTGGGGGGCGTTCCCTATTTAAAAGAGAAAGTCCTGAGAGTCCCCATACCTTCTAAGATTTCAAGTAAAACAAAAGTTCAGTGTTTCCTCCGACCGCTTTTTCACTTTTTTTATGACTGGAATGAGGAATCAAAGCGTTTGCCCTGGTGCTCCAGAATGATTAGAGCACCATTTGGCCTGCCAAATCTCCACTGCGTTCTCCTTATATATTTCCTTACTGCATCTCGGAACGCTGTCTCAGTCTTCGCCTTTCGCCCACCTTCATGTCATAGGGAAGGACTTCTGCCAGCAACAAGGAAGCGTTATCTAAGCGACACGCTTGCTAAGGACCGCTATTCTCTAACGTTCAATTCCAGTTATTCTGCAGTGCTAGCCAGTACCGTTATGACCAGGTCATTGGCATACGCAATTGTTTCTAGCCCTTGTGAAAGGTTGCCCTGGCGGTAGACGCTATTAGACGCCATGAGCAGGGAACTAGGATCAAGTAATGCGGAATTCCGGCCGTGATTGATCTTGTCACTTCCTTATTAAAAATACTTTGACCCCTCAGGTATCCCATGATTACCTGGATGAGATAAAGTGAGGCCCTTTACCTTAATAACATGTCAAGTATTTTTCTCCGCGGGAGGTTGCGCTCCGTACGTCTAGAAGGATGCAAAAAACGTCTTGGCGGTGTACGAGGCTGAGCTACGTAAAATGTAAGCCTTGGCTTCGACTCGGACAGCGGTAAGCACTGATCGGCTATCCTAAGCCCATATTGGAAGGACAAAACAAATTTAAGTTCCCTGCTTTCTATCATTTCACGCTTTAGTACGGCTCTACATTTTTGATATAATTCGAACCAAAACCCATGCTCCATTATGTGTGTATTTTTAGCTCATGCCTTGCTCTGTTGCAGTCATTCGCTTTCTAAGTACTGGTCTTGTTTTACACACATTTTGGCTGGTTCTTCCGGAGTTTTGAAGACAGTAATTTGTGTATTCTTGCATTTCTCCATAAAATCTAAGAATATAATTGCCTTGCACTTCTCTTCTTAGTATGTCATGACAAAGCGTTCAATGAACGTGTGAGTATTGGCCTGGCCTGTGAAAGGTAAAGTCCCTATCTAGTAAGGTGCTTCTATCTACTCTAGTAAGTTTTTTTCTCTTTCATTGAATTTATTTAATCCCCGTGTTTCTTCTATTGCATTAAAGCACTATGTGACTGAGGTTGGTGGTATTGTACCCAATTGGTGGTAGTCCCATACTGACTTCTCGAATTCAGTAAGAAACATGTAAAATTCCTCCAGAGAGCAGTTTGGACTAATGTAGCGTGAGTATAGTCTACACTTGTTGACTGCGTCTTCATATCATCTCATGTTCCGTTTTCTTATTGTTATTGGTAGGGAACCGATGTTAATGATTGTAGGTCTGGGTGTTAGCTTTGTGTAAAATCCTGCTTGGGTACTTACTTTACATTTTTTTGGTTCTCTGCCAGCGACAGGGCTTGCTTTGCACCTTGCTACTATCTTATATAACAGGATGGGCGTTAGCTTGCTTCTGTTGAAGTTTATTTATATTACATTGACCTCTATTTTTACTGGATATTAGAGGTGGGTCTATCCGTGTCTCGAAACCGCGCGGTACTTCGCGCATCCTGCTTTGTCCATCCCTCTGGGCTTGCCTAACTCCGGAACCCCTTTCCAGCTGCCCAGCTAGAGGGCAGATCTCTATCACGCATCTCTTTCTTTTAACCGATTTCCCCACGTACGTCATCTCGCTCTGCGTATTCTGTGAGCCTATGCTATCTCCTTCTGGCCAGAACTTTTGCTGTCCCACGTTTGTGAGGTTTGCCGAACAGCGTACGTGGCTGCAGCAGGCCCCGGTGAATCTTCGGAGCAAATATCCTTTCCAACTCCATATGCAAAAGGCCATTGGTTGTCCACTTGTCTTGCTGTGGCTCTCTCAAGAATCTTGCAGAGCATCTGCAGGAAGTCCTGTGGGGAGACCTTTGGGCCGGTTACCCGATCATACATCGGATTAATGTTGCCTTATTTGTTTGTCGGTATTCATTAGCTCAACAGTGAACTGCTCTTCATTAGCACTGCTACTCTTTCACCCGATTCAAATTAAACTAGGTGGCGAGTTTCTTAAGGACGGCCTGCTCCGTTTCTGACTCTTCAAATGCATAATGAAGTACAGTGGACAAATGGAATTGCTGCTTACATAACTTGAAGCAAAGTAGTGTGCATATACGCGTTTTATTGGTCTGTTTAAATTAGTATTCGGCAAGGTCTGCCTTGTTGGTGGTCACCCGCTCATTATTTCTATAAGGACAAGGCAGCAAGCGCCCGACTGATACAACAAATGGGCATTTATCAGTCGGACCATCGAAAGTCGGTGGTATTCACCTATCTCTGTTAAGATAGGCAAAGCCTACAGTCCTCGAATGAACCGACACCGACAATATGATAAAGTAGTTGTCGCCATATTTGGCCTGTTTGCACCTGAGAAATGGCGCTTCTGAGCAAAGCAAACCGGAATACCTTGGCAACTTCGGTCTGGGACCAAAATTAGAAGTCTTTGTCCATGTACATACATATTTACATGTACGTATGCACGCATGTGATTATTATTGGTACGAGATGAGGGATATCTTGTATGACTTGTCTCCTACATATAATCCAAGGTTGGAATCGGGGGGATGTTACTACTATAGGGAAGTCCGACCCGACAAACTAACTTTCATTTTGTAAGGAAGGCGCCTGTCTGGTGGTTTCGCACCTATCATGACTCCTATTCGTCGTTCTGCCTGTTTGTGAACGAAGATGATGAAAAGGTCCTACTCGACCCTAGTTTCTAGGCGGCTGGCACGGTCATCAGAACAATTCTTGGTCGCCCATCACCTGTTAGAGTGCACTTGAGTTTGATGGTCTAGCGGTTCGCCCATCACGTCGGCTTTTAGATTTGATAGACCCACGAGAGGCGGCGGCGTCTGTATTCTAGTCAGAAACAACAGTTTAAAAGCAGTGTTTGTACTGTAGACGTTAAATTTGATATCCCCGGAGAACACGCCGCTCAATATCCCAACAACACAATCCAAACTTGGTTTCGTTTGTTGTTATGTAACAAATTTAGGAAGCTCTGCTGCCCGTACTGACCGTGCTCGCGATGTGTGTAAGACAAATAAATATTGCTGTGCTACTGACGCCTCTGTGATACTTGTCGGCGACTACAATAGATGCCCAATGTTGCATGGTCAACTTCTGGTCCATCGGATTCTGATACCAAATAATCCCTCTTTGTAAATTGTTATTTCTATAATAGTATTTTGCAATTTGTCACCGACGATGCCACTAGATGCCGACTTAATACACTTGACCTTGTACTTACTACTGATACTGACATAGTTGAACACTTTTCTGTAGCACCTGGTCCTGATGCGTTTGACCACAATGCTATTAGCCTCTCGATTGTAGTTGATTCTTGTGAAGAATTAATTAACAAACATATGAACTTTGCACAACTTGCTGCCTTGAAATAATAAGTTAGTCAATTTTCTTTCAACGGTGTGTGCCCGTAAGTGACATACACTTAAAGTTCCTCAGTCGACTTAATAACCACGTACACTCCTTCAAATTGAGGCGTCTCAACAGAGACAAAAGATTCTGGACCCCGTCCCACGCTTAGAAAGTCGTACTGCCACTGATTCCCCTAAGTCTCTTACGTGTGTTCACCGTATCAAAACAGCAACAAAAGGGTTCTTACTGAGTTTAAGATTGATCTCAAGAATACTCAAGGATGCTTTTATGCTATGCTCGCAAAAGAGGTACAGAGTCACTTCCCGTGATTAAATCTGGTTTGGCATTCTCCACAAACACCTTGAATGAATGAATAAAGCACATAACTTTATTGATGAGTACTTGCAAATACACTCGAATGCATACAGCCTCTGTACTGCGGAGGTTGCCCATGGGCTTGAACGAAGGTCTTGTGCTTGTTGTGTCGAAAGCTTTTCTTTTAATAAAAGAAAGGTAAATTAATAAAATAAGTAGTGACATCAATAATACTATAGAACACGTGTATAGTAATTTATTTCAATAAACAACAAATCTTTTTAAAATAATATGAAATGAAATCGTTAACAAGAGGGAGCACCGATAAAAACAAATAAATAAATAAAAAAAAAAAGAAGAAACAAACTTTCTAAGGCTATTCTTAAAGGCCGAAAGACCGGGAATGGTTGCAATGGGGGCAGGAATTCTATTCCAAACAATAAATGAGTGCTGACGTGGTCCATTCTTAAGTAGGCGTGATGGCAGAAGATCAATGGCGATGTAAGGTCGTGTGTTTCGGGGGGGGGGGTAGGGTGCAGCAATAGAGGGTGTAATCTGGAGAAGGTCGCCAGCCTCTATAAGATTGTTAATGATTTTGTAAACAAAAATGGCAGCTCGAAAACATATCAGCTGCTTCACACTGAAACAACCGTGTTCTTTGAGCAGGAAGGCGACTGATTCTCTGGGTCGCAGACCAAATATAGCACGAATAGCTTTGTTTTGCAGAGATTGAAGTGATACAATGACAATCAGGTAAGTCCCACCCCAGACCACACTACAATAGCAGAGGTGAGGCTCTACTAGCGCCTTATACACTAAGACGAGGATAGGGACTTGAAACCCACGAAGCCGAAGATGGGCAAGTGCAGCAACAGCAAGTGCAAATTTATGTTGGAGTATGTTAGCGTGGCTATTCCACGTCATACGTTCATTGAACACTGAAGAGTTCACTGTTCAGGTGATATTTGGAGACAGTTCTAGTAGAGTGCCATCCATGACTAAGTCGCCTCTGGAAAAGGTTATGGGAGAGTGGGACGTCCGGAAAAGTGCAACCTGGGTTTTTGTGGCGTTGATCTTCAAGCTAACCTTGGAGCAAGCTAACCTTTTAGAAAGTCAGCTTGCATCTCTATATAACCTGATTCGACTCACGATAAACCCACCAGCGGTTTTTAACTCGATTTCAGCCTTCATATTACATAATTAGTTAAAACCTCTCTTCTAGTACTTAACGCAATGTTTAGATGTCCTTTTATTGTAAAAAAAAATCTAGATATATATGCTCGTCTATGAGCAAAACAAAGCGGTAGTTGTGCTATCTAGTCTCACAACCGTTTTTGAAGATTTAAGATATATAAACTTACCTGAAAGCGAGCGGTCAAATTTTATAAGCAGTCTCCTTTTGAAGATTTTTTTGTAAACCGCAAAGATATGTACATACTAGAAGTTGCATCACTACTGCAGGGGGGCAGGGTTTCACCCACCGAATACATACACAATATGTTTGCTTAGCGCATCAAGGTGGATAAACTACATATATAAATATATATATATATATATTTTTTTTTTAAAGACAACCTTGAGGTTATTAGTCTGGTTTCATCCAGGTTTTACAAATCTAGTGAATTAACCTGCATGGGAACATATCATAAAATGTGTTTAGTCGCTAAGAGGTTCGGCAGGGCCTTAATACCGACCGCCTAAGTTCTATAAAGTAGTTTATTTTATAGTGTTTTGTCGCATTCAAGCAAGGCAAGGACCAACGCGCTCGAAGCTCTAGAATGCGGCTGCATTACTCCTAAATACATCCATACAATCAGCTTCTGGTCATTTTTGACGAGCTGGCTTCTTTCCCGGCCGATGTCATCTCGTCCAATGCTTATCTCGTTCCTTATTTTCGAAGGACGAACGGTATGCCGAAGTGCTAGAACGGCTTGTCCCTAGCTTCTCAAGGAGTGCCCCAAGCGATCGGCCTTTGGCTTCTTTTTGTCGTCATCCCCGTCGGTGTAGCTGTCTTCATCACTTTGCAGCTCCTGTAGCCGGATCTGGGTGTCACGCTGACACAAAACGCTCGAGGCAACCGCCTGGGGTCTACCACTCCTCTGGCAGTACTACTCCTAATGGTTCCGTGTTTTCCCAGCTGCTTGGGTCTGTACGAGGACAATTGGGTGCACACAATGTCGTTGTTGATCGTTTTCGTCCTGCCACCTGACCTATTGATTTAGACAAACGTAGGTATTTTCTACAGCAATATCATAAGTTAGCTAGATATATAGTCGAGCCCGGTGGTGGCGTGGTGGATTAAGTCTGCGCCTCGCAACCGGAGGAGACATATAGGTGCGCGGGTTCGAGCCCCGCCGTTGCACATTTGTGGTTATTTATATTGGGGTCCGCCTATGAAGCAATGTGAAAAACAGTTCCGTGGACGTTAAATCTTGGCTAAGGGTCAGCCCGAAAACTTTAGCTATATCTATATATATACATACATACATACATATCGTATATACATATGTAACAGTGATGGCTTGGGCAAGCTATGCATACACACATGTAGCAGTGGAGGCTTGGGCGTTCAACGCTCGGTCCTTCTTGGCAACTAACTTGGCAAAAGCTTTGGCAGAGCTGACAAAGTCTCATCTGAGCAGACAATATAGAGCCATATAGATAGATGACGCGAATAGGAGATATCTAGGTACGCTCAATAAATAGGGAATGAGAACAAAGCTCAAAGGAAAGCCAAAGAAATCAATCGAATCGTTGGGCAATGTGCCAAAATATCGCGGAAAGGGTTCCGATAACACGGGCTTCGTCGTTTTTACCACCATCGTCGTCGTCGTCGTCGTTGTAAAGCTTTAAAGGTCACGGATGCGCCTGACAAATTGTCAAGAAAACAAACAGATCCTCGTCTGAAGATAAACTGGCTAGCTGGCTGGCATTTGGATAGCATCAACCGTTACCAAGGTGAGCTGTGTCGTTGTCAGTGTACGGTCTTTAACTGTACACTTATTATGGCGGTGTTTGGCAAAAGAATATTCCTATTACTATTAGTACTACTGCTACTACAGAAGAAATAACGTAAAACATATTGATGCCGTTAGCAGCATCTGATAGCCGTCTCCATAAGCATTTTACACAGGTTAAACGTCAAGTCTACAGCGACGGCAAGATACATCATTTTCTTGGAAAAGTTATTTTAAACGACCAAGAGAAAAAAGCTAACTAGATGAAGTAACAGCTTGAGCCAGCGACCGAAAAGACAAGGCGGTGAGTCTAACGGGTCGAAGTCCACTATCCTCACCTAAACCGGCCCTAATTGAGATCAAGTGTTCTGAAGCTGAGGATAAATTGGAGAAGACTCCTGAAGGCGTTAGAAAGCATGGCCTTTATTGCGATAATAAGGCCGGCACCATGGCCTGGGATGACCGAGGAACGAATAAAACCGGTCCGTGCGGTAAAACGACAACTTAGAGACTGGCACGAGTGAACTTCGGGCTTTGACGCACGAGCTGACGGGGCACGAGTGCTTTAAAAAATACCTGCAAGATAGACAAGGCTCCTGATACCGAGTGTGTCATGTGCAAGACAGGCGAGGAGGATGAGACGATCCACACAAGTTTTTCCTGCCTAGAACTTGAAGACGTACGAAGCGATTCGCCGGCGGTACATGCACTTAATCTGGGCATGCCCTCCGAAAAATCGTAATTACTCCGCAACCACAGCTCGCATTGACATATATTTGGTACCAAACTGAGCGCCATTGAATTACCCATTGGCTAAATATGTCCGTTTTTAGCGATGTGAGTGGTTTTAGGGTTATGATTTTGAAGTATTTGGCGTGAACGTTAATAAAAAACTTCATTTTTGGCGAATTCTCTTCTAAGCGACCGTGTCGCGTCTTCTGACCGGCCTTGCATATTCAGATGAAGCAGAATTTTATCACGAACACGAAGGTGTGCTTAGTTTCTGTCTAGAAGGACTGGTTGTCTCGCAACAGCCTCTCCTATGTCGGGCAAAAACACCAGTGTCACAAATTGTAGTAATTTCACTCCCACTCCGAAACAAGACGACTCAAAGACCACGTTCTATTGGAAAAAATATTTGCTTTAACGAGCTCTACAATTCCATGCACGCTTTAAAAACCTTTCAGTCACATCCTGTATATATATATATATATAGTACTTGTATGCATCATTGATTAGTTCACACATTAGATACGATATTGTCATCGGTAGCATCACCTTCTTCTGTGTAGCATTCATAAAACTTCTTATGTATACTTCTGAAGGCCACGAGCTGCTGAACCGCCCATACAGTATCGATTCCTGCAGCGCGGGCCCTTTCAGATGTCCTGTATAACAACACATCTACCTTAGCCAGCTTTTACTTCTACTCACAGAGGTATTCATTGAGCGGCTTTGCGCTCGGCTGTGTGCTCTTCAAAAGCTTCTGACGAAAATGGGAATGGAGGCCAGTCAATAACGGCTAGTACAATGCAAGACCTTTAATGCTGTCAAGGGCTCGGAGGTTCACCTGAGTTCGATAGGGCTAGACGATTTGTATTCCATACGAGGCTACCAATGCCAACTTTAGGTTATAGAGGTTGACAATTATCTTTAACAAAAGCTTGTATTGTGGCGAGCCTCATGGAATAGTAGCAGTCCCCTACGGATTATTTCTTTATTGTGCTGGGTAAACTTTTCAGCCTTCAGTTGCCGTGTTTAGGGAATCTCATATTGATTTGATTATTGTTTATTTTGCAATGAGTTCGCATTTCAAGATGGCATACATGTCATCGTCATTACAACCAGTTTGAACACTTCAGCAACCGTCTCAACGGGCAAAAAAGTGCAGAGACCGCTAATGGGTCTGGCAGCTTGCTGCGTGGTATTAAGCGCACGTCTGCGAGCATAGCCGCCAATGACATTGATCGTCAACTTGGTGAAATCCTTGGGTGGTTGTAGCCAAGCACAAGGCACCTTGTGCGCATATGCCGACTAGTGCATGCCATTTGATCATAAAGCTTCCTGGCAAAATACACATCTAAGTGCGCTACCTTTACCAAGGTCTCGGTCACTTCCTTGCCACTCAAACAAAAATTGTTGAAATAGTCCTGTAATAGGTGACCTAAGCCTGACTCTGATTGTTTCCAGTGCACCCATTGCACGCAGTTAAAATTACAGGTTGAAAACCCATTCGCAGGTGCACAAAGCGGTTTCTTGCCGTCCGCGGCAGGCAAAAACACTTTAAATATATGTTGCGAAGCATTTTTCTAGCTCGGCAAATTTGTCGCTGAAAGATGGCCCAACACTCTGCTGAGGCCATAGTATAATCTTATGCTTAAAAAGACGCACTGTCGCATTTAATTACAGTAATCGAAGGTCTCTCATCTCTGTGTGAATGGAGGCAATAGCCACCTGCCGATACCTGCTGCCGACGTGCTGGATAAATATTGTTCCCATATAGTGTAGTCACAGGCCACAATACGGGAAGGAGTTTAGCTGCAAATAGCTGCAATGCCCTCGCTCCTTATGTTTACGTCAAGATGGCCTTCAGCAAAGACACAGACAGAAAATATAATAGAACCATTTACAGCATATCGAAATAAATGAAACATGTGACGGAGGCCTTGTCGAAGGCCTTGACGCAATCAATAAAGACGGCGTACAAGTGATCCCGGAATATAGCCAACACCGATTAATTTCCATCTATTTTGTCAAAGAGGGTAAAATGTATTTACGCACGCCCGCTTTTAATAATGGCGGGTACTGTGGGGCTCAACACCGGCAGAGAGTATATGACCCATTCTTGTCCGCGTGCAATATCCACTACAAATCATCTCCCCGAACCCTCTCCGGATCGGAATTGTAAAGCAGTACTTTGAAACCAGGACAGGAGAGCCTCGTGCTCAACCCTCACCTGTGTCTTCGGGTACTAAGCCGGGGGGTGATGGGACTGACCCTCGTGCCAGTCTGGTTCTCCGGGCCTCTTTCTGTCGCGTCTTCTCCCTCATGACAGAGTCGGGATGTTGTATTCCGTCTATACAGTCAGCGGCGAAGAAATGCATGCGGGACACAAACTCCTCTGTTTCCTCTGCTCACTTCGCTGTTTTCTGTTCAGCCCCTACGTAGGCTGAGTTGTGGCGATGCCGGGAGAGTGAGAGACAGTCGGCGACTGTGTGGTCTACCGTGTCTTGGAACTGGCCGTGATCCGTCGGAGCCTGTGTGGCAAAGTACGTGAGCGGTGCTAGTGTTGGGCTCCCGTACCAGGCTTGCAGGTCTGGGATGAAACTGTGTGTCCACATTCCCCGCGTGTCGCCATGATGGGGGTTGACAGTGTTGACCCACGTGGCGGCCCAGTCGTAAAGGATCGAATCCCTCGCCTGTCCAGGTGAGATCGCTATCTAATCTCTGCTTGGCACGCTCGCCGGCGTAGTAGGTCCCACGGGGGCTAGTGCGAAAGCACTAGCAGGACGTCGCTACTAACCGTCCTGTAGTCTCTGCAAACGCGCGTAGTCATGATGCGCTGGGCGGCACGGAGGGCCCGGCGGTTACATTGAGTCCGTAGAGCTAGGTCGGCCCAGACCGGGGCCGCGCACAAGACTGTGGATTCCGCTACGGCCGCCGGCGGATTAAAGATTGCGCCAGACCTGCGCTACCTTCTTGGCGACATATTTCATGTGCGCCCTTCCCGTAAGGCCGGTATCCGGCTGCACACCTAGGTATTTTGCCTGCTTCTTTAGGGTAATGGGGTGGCGTGTCACCTCTAGATGGATTCTGTGGGTCTTTTTACGGCTCGTTAGATAAAGCGCCTCCGTCTTCTGCGGGGCAAGTTCAAGGTATTTCGACATTTGTTGATAATGTCCAGAGCGAGGTTCGCCGTCGTCTCTAGCGATGTGTCCCGCCCGTGTGGTCACAAGATCGCCCGATCGTCAGCGTATGCAGTCGTTTGAACACTTTCTGGCAGGTCGGGGTTTTTATTCGCCTTTGTCGTCTTGATTCGCGCCTTATTAAAAATGCTGCGACAATACACGGTGTTACGTGCGCTAGGGTATGCATACAAAAAAATAATATATATATATATATATATATATATATATATATATATATATATATAGTCGTGTTCTGGGTGCTGTCATCGTCGTGCTGTTGTATTTTTATTATCGTTGTTAAGAGCAACGAAGGCAACCTGTTGCTGATATTTTGGCCGTGGCCTCGATGTGTGTGTGGATGTCTGGGGTCCGGTTTACTCCTACGGGCTGGCGCAACTGAGTCTCTTTACGGCTACCTTAGCGTTAGCGTTTCGCAGTCGCCTCCGACGAGCGGTCGCTCGGGGGGTAAATGCTCCGCAGCTCGGCCACGAGCCTGTCAATCCCCCCCCTCGTTCATTCAGTCATCCATCGTCATTAACTTCGTTGCTTAGCTACTGGCCTCAATGAGAGCTTTGAGGCTCGGGCACAAAACTTCAACGAGACCCAGGCGTGTGTACTTGTCTCGACCGCAACAATGCCCAAACGCCAGTTTGAATCCCGCGCGTCCGTTGTTGTTGGTGCCGTCATCGGTTTTGTGCCTCGGGATAAATGTATGCCAACCTGTGTCTCGACATCAATCACCTGATGACGACGGTTAACGTAAACACAGTTGTAACTCAAATTTAGGTTTTTTCCTACTATACTGGGCTAGCAGGTACGTTGCGTTACTATGCCATCTAGGGTGACAACAACGACAACGACAACAGCAACAACAATTCCATACACTTGCGCAGTGATTTTCCACGAAGCTAAAAGACGTCTCGTTTCTGTGTAGGATGAGCCGACATTTTTCGACAACGACCGACGTGAGTTAGTGTAACCAGGGTAGGTCGCTGAACTGGCCGAACTCTTCAAATATGTGGACAGAATTCCTACCTTCTTTCCACTAAACCTCAAATTCGGAGCCGATACCCATCCACATATTACATTACTATATTGCAAGACATATGCTCCGCAATGACAGTGCAAATACGATCGTGTTATCGAAAAGCATAGCCGAAAGGCTCAAAATAGGCTACGGTTGGTAATATAAACAACTTCTCACCTTAGCTTCACAAAGCCTGCGAGTCGTGCATATTATGGCACAATAAAAGTTAGCAATGCACTGATATTCGGGCTGTAATGCGGGCTCTGCTATCATCACCCATCTCACCAACGTAGGATGTTATTCTAACTGGCCTCTCATGAGCCTCGGTCCTGTCAGGTCCGATGCCTCGTTTGCAATAACGTCTCGGGTTTCCAGCCCGCTATTGCAACATTCTCTCATCTAGCGCTCTACAGGTTTATTCGCAGACATTCAGACAGAATTCCTTGCAGGCGTACCTGCGGTCGTATTTCCATCAAGGTTACTGTGTTTCTTATTATAGCTACGGGGCAGACGGGACTGTGTGTTGACGTTATTGACGACGCCCGCTTTTGGAACGTGTCCCCGTTCGCAATGACCGCTGTTTCGTTCGCAAGGTCATGCCAAATGCAGGCGTCCCATAGTGTCCTGGCACTTTGCTGACCTCTAACAAACAATTGCAAAGACATACCTCTCACGGGCCACGTCGTATCTGTTAAATAGACTTGCTTGCATCTGGTATCTACGTGAAGAGATCGGCACGTGAGACTGGATTATGCCAAATGCTTGCTATCGCTGTCACTATTGATTCCTGCTACCCTGACAGTGGTCTCACATTCTTACACCATACTAATTCATCATATTCAACTCCATACAGTGCTCTACCATTATACTTGGCGGTTCTGTAATGTGCAGGAATGTGAGTTCTCTCATGCATTCTCTTTTTATTTTGAGCACGCTCCACGCTGTAGTTTGCTGGTTGTAGTCAAAGCCACTACCACCACCGCTAGTTCCGGACCTTTTGTCTGTTTACCAACAATACTAACGTATCTCCACTCGTTCTCTGGTATTGGCATTTATCATATCATATCACCTTTATTGAAAAAGGGGTATTACAATAGAAGAGCGATTGTAGCCGCATCCTTCCACGCCGCTCTCGACATTTTCCAGGTGTGAAAGGCGCTTACGCTTCAGCTCCTGTTTAGCGTAACGGTATGTTAGGGCCACCGATCATCAGTAATGAGTAGTTCATTCAGGTTTAGTTGGTTTTCTGACTTGTGTTTAACTCAGCAACCCGGACCGTTTTGAGATTGCCGGACACATATTTGCTTTCTTTGCCTCGGCGTACTAACAATTTGACTAGCTTGACAACTTCATGGACGACAATTTTAAGCACAGCATTATTTTGTAACCGCGTATCCTTTCCTTTTTTCCTACTCTAAATTAGACAGGCAGCCAACATACATACGTTAGTCGTCGAGAGCTGCGAGATTGCAAGAGAGACAGATATACGTATATGGTTAGGCTAGATAGACATATACCGCCGGCCATACAACGCCACACAGGTGTACTATAATACATATATATTATATGTATGCCTTACGCGTGCGGGCAGATGAGCCAGAGTTGGACTCGAATAGGCTGGCACACGTGCTGTTCTGACTTGTGCCGATGGGAGTGAGTGCCTAGGCCTCAGAAAGGTTCTTGCCCTGAGCGTAAACTTATTAGCGGTGGCCCTGAACCGTGGCCTGAGTCTAGAGTCCGTCGAAGGTTGTCGAGGTCGACATCGAGCCGATGCGCCCTGATGCCTCGTGTCGCGAGGCTACCAAAAATAGCGAGAGGCCATCCGATAAACCACCGTTGTTCCGCCCTCTGCGTCCCGCTTTCCCTCGCTTCCACTCCCAATACTGTACCTTCCGACGGCCGAGGTTTGTGGGGGGTTTCCTTCGGCTCGCCTAAGGTCAAATTTGACAGCCAGATCAGTTGGCGATCACAGCGAGCAAACGAGCGAAAGCGACAAGCTTCTGCAAGTACAACATATCGAACGACGATGGTCGATGTGTGTGAGTTTTTGTGACTCCGACGTTGCTGCTACTGATGGACGCCCGATGTGAGTAAGCGTTAATGTAATGCGGATGGCGTTAAGGTGATTGCTATCGTAACAGCTGTTGTTGTGAAGATGTTATTGCCGTATTATACGTGTAGAAATACTGTACTGGTGTCGTTGCTAAGACAATAATAATAATAATAATAGGTGATTACGGGTTTATTTGCAAGTACTCAAAAAAACTATAGTCATTAATTAAATAAAATGTACATTGTGTGGTTAAAGTGTAAAACATGTGTTTTAACTCTTTAGTAAAATACGTATAGACAGTGCGTTCTTCAAGCGCAGCCTGGCCGAAAAAAAAAAAAAAAATATATATATATATATATATATATATATATATATATATATTCACCCAAAAATCACCCAACAAACTTCTAGGGATCTAATACAACTCGGCTGAAAAATATTTTTTTCTAATGAAACAAGCGGTGGAAACGCCTTCTTAAAAGTGGATCATTAAGCGTAAAGGCTTTGAGCTAACGTAGTAGAGTTGCACTAAACCCCAAAATTTGAACGAGTTCGGGAAAACCCTGTATATATATATATATATGAGCGATAATAATTTAACATTTAAATTGGCATTTGCCCTGTTGTAAAACAAGCTCATTTAGAAAACCAATATACATTAAACAATTAGCATTGCTAAACGTATTCCTATCATATGCACTAATACGATGATCATAGCGACTGCTATTATTAGTACTAATAGTAATATCATCATCACCAACAACACAATTTAAACCGACACGCCAAAGTTTTGTGGTTGTTGGCACTATTAAGCCCCCTTATACGATACACATATGTGTTTTATAGACGCGCGTGTCCTACCCGCCACCCGAGTAACGATCGTATCAAGGTCAACTAAGCTCACAGTCACGGACGTAAACTGTTTACGCCCCATTGGGTTTACACTGAGCCCGCTGACCCTGCCATTTTCAATAGTCTTAATAACGCCCTGTTTTCCGTACCTCACGTGTCTAAATAATATCTTCTCACATATAGCGTCACGTACGCCGCTGCGTGGCGGCTACATTTTGCGTAGCTTTATGATACAATCAGACTAAAGTTTTTTCAGAGTTTGTTAGCCATAGTAAGGCAGTTTGCACAAACTGAGCCAATCCCTAGCGTGAATATACGGTATTTAAAAAGTGCATCACTTCATCTGTAACATAGGACATTTAAAAGCACGGTTACTGGCTTTGCCGCGCATGTTTATTACCTTCAGTAGTAAAGTTTTGTCAGCAAAGCAAACACCACGGCAGGTCTAGTGAGCACACGACCGCAGACATTGCCTAGTAAAGGAAACCGCATGCAAGACTTGAACACCACACAGCAAAGCAAAATTGCAATGCTGGCCCAATAGACGCTTACGTTTAGTGCAAAACTGTGACTCCCACGCCAGCCAGAGCTCGAGATGCCAGCCCGTACAAGCACCGCGTGACTTGATCCCAAACCTCAACCGAACAATTGAAAACAGGAACACCCTGACCGCATCGCTCGGGTATGACTTAATCGTTGAACGTACACACGATGTAGTGATGACCTACGACCACCAGTCTTGGTTCGACTTTGGTTATACTTAGATTCGTCTTAATTCACTGATCCGTTGTCCGATATCTGCTACTATCACCTGCTTGCTGAAGAAAGTTCATATAAGTCCAGTATGATAACGCCGTTTATTTATGTATATATATATATATATATATACTTATTTATCTACTAGTTTTACTTACCATTGCTCGTTGAATATCTTGCGTTCATCGTGTTGTATGCAAGACAGCCTAGTATATATATATATATATTTATGGAAGTCTATGTATTTGTATACTTTTGCATGTGTTGGGATTTCTTCAATTATTTGTGTCACACAATTGGTAGAATAAGATTATGGTAAAACAGTAATAAGGGAAATGTCAAAAACCAATTAGCTGGCTAGGGCTGCCAGGGTCTCGGCAAGTATCAAAAACATACAGTGTACACCCATACGCGCAAAAATGGCATTCACAGCCTTCCTCCAACGCATGAAAACTCTAGCGTCTACACCTTGTGATGAAAGCCATAAACTGCATGTTGTGCGCCCAGATGACGGAGCTCTTGTGAAGCGTCATTTTAGGGCTGAAATTTTATCACATGCTCATGTTGTAGAAATCGCTGGGTCGCATCGCATCCTTGTACACCTTGTGGCATCTTCTCGGAGACGCGCGCCCTGAACGCCGGAAAAGCGCGGGTGAGAGACAGTCAAAAACGCGGTCCTAAATCTCCGATAAATGGTAGAGTGCCCGAGACTAAGCAGGGGAGACGGTTGCGCGCGTTGTCGGGTAACCCGAGAACCCTTTGAGGAAGGTTGCATCGACCTTATCGAGATCTTCCAGTTAAAGAAAGCTCATACATGTCAATATGAGAACGCAATATATATATATATATATATATATATATAAGAGAGAGAGGGAAAGAGAGATAATTCTACTTCGCTTAGAAGATATCAACTGTTGGATATCTAAAGAAGAACTGCCGTGCTAAGACCAGTTTGTAAAAATTCTCGAGATTCTGTGATGCGCCATTATTTTCTGTCGTTCACATTTCAATTATTATAATTCTGCTATTATTCTTGGTAACAAAAATATGGTGGTTCAACTTTTAATATGATGACCGTAGACCAATTTTCCCAGCCCCACGATATCAGATTCTTACAGGGTTCCACGCTCCCACGGCTTCGATGTAATGCCAAAGTAATACCGAGCCTGGGGGGTGGGGAGGAATCCGGGTTTAGTGGGTTTGCGAGTCTCACACTAGTCACGCAGGCTGCTAGCGGCGCATGTGCATCATGCATTCCCGAAACCTCCCAGAAAAAAAAAGGGTTCCACGCAGAGGAGGAATTTTAGAGGTCGGTAGGCACATTATCTGGGAACATTTTTGGCAGCGCAGTGGGAAAGCCAGGATATATTAGAGACGGATTTGCTTAAACGGGTCCTTAGCCTTTCTAAAACTGTCCAGAATCGTCTTAGTACTGCCACGCCCAATTGATACCATTTATCAAGAATCGTATTAATCGATTCAAGTTTTCTCATACACCAGCTGTTCGACACTACTGGAAGTTGGGGCAAATCTTCCGGGATTTCTACACGACGTCTGCCATGCTAGATTCAAGCCCGTTGATGTTTTCTTTCCAACAAAATCCGAATATCGTAACCTGCTATCATGCCTCAGTGCACAGGGTTTCAGTATAAACTATGCCTGCCGAATGAGTTCTACGAGCGTGACCCCGAGTGTGCGTGCGCCTACTGTGGTCTGATATGCTCCGAATACCATCAGCAGTCATGCAACTGCACGTCGCCGCTTTCCGGCCTGACAGGATAATTTAGCATTAAGTGGTGGTAGATAAAACTTTCAAGAGTACTACAATACTATCATATTTAATGCCAAATTGTAATATATATATATATATATATATATATATATATGCCATCTAACGACGGCAGGTAAAATTTCTGGCAACAACTTGGTTCGCTTTGGCGGCTTTCATTCATTGTTGTATGTGTGTAACAACATCTCATACATCTTCAATCCCGGATTCGCCATAGTCGTGCTGGTCGTAGTGGTGACAGAGGTTAGCTGACTGAGTGTGTAAATGTTGCGAATGGTGTTGTAGTCGACCACGACCACGACGACGATGTCGTAGTGAGAGAGACGGCAAAACGATATACTAGACAGACGATCGTGAAAAAGTAAGCGAGTACGAGAATAGAGAGTATATATATATACATATATATATATATATATATATATATATATATATATATATATATATATATATATATATATATAAATATATATATATATATATATATATATACATATATATATATATATAAGAGGGGGGCAAATGGAAAGCCGTTTCGTCTGTCCCGAAGTGCGATATCGTAGACATGGCCGTCGTTTTATCGGCGTTACCGCAAGCGTAGCCGTAAAGCGATGCGCTACTGTAACTGTCGCCGCCGCCGCCGCTGCCGACGCCGCCGCTTGTTGACATGGTGGAAACTTTCCAAAAGATTCACCTCTCTGCAGCCTCTACCGGTCGGCACTGGCTATGGCTGTGCCGGTACCACAGAGCAGCACGTGTGTGCGTTACGCGTTGGAACGTTGCAACCGTACCGCGGACGAATATGGAGGAGGCACACATATACTCACATCCCAGACTCGTGTCCTTCTCCCGAGCGGACCGCTTGCCGAGCCAGTCAGTCTGCACGTTATGATTATTATTATTATTATTATTATTATTATTATTATTATTATTATTATTATTATTATTATTATTATTATTATTATTATTATTATTATTATTACTATTATTATTATTACTATTATTTATTTAATATGTCTTAGAGCAATACAGTTGTGAGGTGTGACTGTGTATCCTCATTATTTTAGAGTTTCTTTCTTGCTGTCGTCAGCTCATCGCACCTAATATCGACGCGGCGTTTCCTCTGCAAACTGCCAATGAAAGCAGCTGCCTCAGAAAGTCGCCTTCGCGTGCATCTCCGGTGTTTGCTTGTATTCGATCACTTAAGTCTTTAATAAATGTCCTTGTTCTTCTGCTGACTGGGCCCA
The DNA here is from genome assembly GCA_003439945.1 of Dermanyssus gallinae. Taxonomy (NCBI): domain Eukaryota; kingdom Metazoa; phylum Arthropoda; class Arachnida; order Mesostigmata; family Dermanyssidae; genus Dermanyssus; species Dermanyssus gallinae. Next base: position 686,674 of record QVRM01000121.1, on the reverse strand, counting down.
TTGTCTCCATTGCAATCGACACGAAATTGTATCTAGACTCTAACTCTGTGTATTTACTTTTCTTCTGTTTACGCCACTTCTACTTAATTATTAATTATTATTATTATTATCTGTGTATTCGTCAGTCAGAGACATTGGTGGCCCATGGCCCATCAACGCCCGTCGAGCCCGTCGTTTCTAGCGGACGACGAATGGTTAACCGTTAAATGATTGAATCGGTCCGTAACAGCAGTATCGGATGCAAGGTGTACTAATGTGTGTGCAAAGAAATGCAACCAGAAAACAACAGCCGCAACCGTCAGGCCAACGAGAAAATTAAGGGCTGCGCTGCCGTCTCTTATAATTAATGGATTGATAGAACAAATGCGATATACATTTTCTTTCATACTGTTATTCCTGTATATATATATATATATATATATATATATATATATATAAAAAGGGTCTTCCAGAACCGTATGCACTTGGCAAGTATATATATATATATATATATATATATAAATATATGTATGTATGTATGTATATATATGTTTATATAAATATATGTATATATATATATATGTATATATATATATATATATATATATATATATATATATATATATGTATATATTTATATATATATATATATATATATATATATATAAATATATGTATGTATGTATATATATATATATATATATATTTTTTTTTTTTTTTTATGGAGGAGGGTTAAATACTTTTACGTACTATTGCTACGAGTAGAAAATGAGAAGATCCCACTTTCCATTCGAGCAGTGTGGGACTCGACCCCAGCGGATGGGTGTTAGCCCGCTGAGACCCATACCCACTAAACGCACCTCCCCCCTTAAGCTTCACTCTCTGATGACCCAGATCTCCATAGAACAGTACTATGGGCCATCAGGAGAAGTGGCGAGTGCCACTCGGATCATTTGGCCGGGGTCACTCACGGGTTTCCCCAACGTTCGACGTGTCTTGTACTAACACCCGCGAAGCCGCATCATTCGGACTAACGTGATTTTCTGGTGCAGTAGACGGAAATCTTGCTCTCCTGAGCTTTCCCAGGGTTCCTTTCTCTTTCATTACCTCCGTAGCCATAGCTGCTCCTAGCTTCCACCCAGAAGTCGTACCGCATATGTAGTCTACGAACTCCTTAAGGGTTCCTCTGGGGGGATCTGGAATATTTGCTCCTCTTCCGTCTCCCTCATTGGTCCATTTATTCCTTAGTTTGGCAATTGCTGTGGCTCTAGCCTGTTCCAGTGCCTGGCACTTTAGAAGAGTGTGGGTCGAGTCATCCTCCGTTCCCTCTTGGCAATAAACGCAGCTCGATGAGGGAGCTTTTCCGATTCGAAAGAGGTATGTCTGAAAGTACCCATGTCCCGTGAGGATCTGCGTGAGATAATGGTTTAGTTCTCCCCCCGATCGCTCAATCCATTGTTTGATGTTTGGGATGAGGGATCGAAGGGTGTGCCCCGGTGCTCCTGAAGGAATGGAGTCCCATTTGGCTTGCCATGCTTCCATTGACTTCTCTCTTTCTACTTCCTTACTGCTGCTCGAGCTGTTTTCCCAGAGTTTTCGCCTTTCCTTCACCTTTAGATCCCAGGGAAGAGCTCCGGCCAGCACGAGAGCAGAGTTTGTGCTAACGGTGCGATACGCCTGGATAATCCTGAGAGACGCCACTCTCTGAGTGCTTCCAAGGATCCCTCTCGCTTTCTTTGTTTTCAAAGAAGCCTTGAGCCAGACTGGAGACCCGAATAGCGCTATAGATTCGGCCACTGACATCAGCAATCTACGTCTGCATTCTCTTGGTCCGTGAATGTTTGGTAGAATTCTAGCAATTGCATTAGCCTCCTTAGCCGCCTTTGCCGAGGTTATCTTCAGGTGGCCGAGGCCCGTCAGGCTCTTGTCCAAGCGAATCCCCAAGTACCGCGCCTTCTTGACCTGCTTTATTTGCTGTCCTGCCAGGTATAGTCTGATGGGACTCACCTTCTTCAGTCCCGTTAGCAGTATAGCCTCGCTTTTCTCCGGAGCGATTGCTAAGCCGGCTTCGTCCATCCATCTCCTCGTAGACTCTAGTGTTTTATTAGCATTAAGTTCCAATTCTTCTGCAGTCTTTGCCTGAACTGTGATAGCCAGATCATCCGCGTACGCGATCATCTCTACTCCTTGCGGAAGGTTATCCTGGCAGAGTACGCCATCGTACGCTAGGTTCCAGAGCAGAGGACCCAGGATCGAGCCCTGTGGAACTCCTGCTGCCATTGATAATTCCACTTCACCGTTGAAAACAGTTCGGTCCTCCAGGTATCCTGAGATGACCTTGACAAGATAATGTGGGACTTTTTTCCTCACTAGCGTGTCCAGTATTGTCCTCCACGGGAGGCTATTAAAGGCGTTCCTGACATCTAGAAGTATTGCCAGAAACAGTTTTCTGGTGCAAATGGTTGAACTATGTAAAAGGTCAGCCTTGTCCGTAACTCGATGGACAGCAGTGAGAACTGACCGCTTTTTCCTGAATCCATATTGGGAGTCCGAAAGAAGTCCGTTTTCCTCTACAAAGGTTCTGAGCCTTTCTTCAATGATTGCCTCGTACCCTTTCGCCAGGGTATTCAGTAGGCAGATAGGCCTAAATCCTCCGTTGTCTTTGGGGATAAGGACAACCTCAGCTTGTTTCCAGTTTGCAGGTATTGTTCCCTTTCTGGTTGCCGCAGTGAACACCTGTGCAACCAGATCTGGATACTCCTTAAATAGTACTTTGACTGCCAGGGACGGGATGCCGTCTGGTCCTGGGGCCTTTCCCGGCTTAAGTCTCGCCGCAGCCTTGAGTACCTCTGCTACCGTTATCGCTGGGGGCTCGTCCCCTTCTCCTGTGGGTGCCTCTGGCGTGTTATATTGCTCCCTGTCAAAGCGAGCGTGTTTTGGGAAGAGTTTGTTTAAAGCCTGGCTGATTTGCTCCTTTGTGAGCACAGCCCTGGGCTTTCGTGCGTTACTCCCTTTTATTATCTTGTAGGGCTTCCCCCAAGGATCGCCATCGATTTCTTTGAGAAGGTTGCGCCATCTATTTGTCTTGCTATCAATAATTGCTTGCTTCAATGTGGCTCTACATTTTCGATAGTTAACCAAAGCTTGAGCTTCATCCTCTAAGGTCTTGTGTGGCTTTTTTAGTTTACGCCTTGCTCTGTTGCAGTCAGACCTCTTTTGCGCAATGGTCGTGTTCCACCAGTAGTTTGGCTGTAAGTTCGCCCGCTTTGGATGTATGGGCTTTGTAGCTCGAGCACATGCCGTTATTAGAAGCTCTTGCAGCTCCTCTGGGGTTTGGGATAGTCCAACGTCGGCAATTGTATTGCTGATTTCTGCTCTAAAGGATTTCTCATCGGATATCCTGTAGCGAGCTTTAATGCTTGCGGGTGGCCTGGGTGTCCGCGCCTTTACTTTGAACTCTATGCAGTAGTGATCGCTGAGGTTTTCTTCTTCAGTGAGGACTTTCCAACTCGTTATTTTACAAGCCAGCGTGTCATCGCAAAGCGTTAAGTCAATATGAGAGTATTGGCCTGCCCTGTGAAAAGTAGGTTCCTTGCCTTTGTTTTGTACGTATATGTCATGACTAGCTGCCCAATCGAGTAAGGTTCTTCCTCTTGTATCCGTTTTCTTTGATCCCCATGTTTCACTGGCTGCATTAAAGTCGCCCGTGAGTAGGGTTCCCAATCCTTTACTGGTGTCGCGTACTGAGTCTCCGAGTTCAGTAAGAAACCTTTCAAATTCCTCCTGTGAGCAGTTCGGGCTGATGTAGCATGAGTACAGTTTCCACTTGTTGGCTACGTCCACCCACACGTATCCTGCTCCTTTTCCGTGTTTGGTTATTGGTAGCGAGCCGGTGTTAATGATAGCAGCGCTAAGCGTTAGATCATTGTACCAACCTGCTCGTGTGCTTGCTCTACTTTTATTTGGTTCACTGATAGAAATGAGGCTTGCGTTGCGTCTAGCTGCTATTTCCTCTAGCATGTCATGCGCTAGTCTGCTCCTATTACAGTTAACTTGAATTACAGTGGTCTCCATTTTTATTGGTTGGCAAGGATTTGTCCGTCCGTGTCTTGAAACCGAGCGGCTCCTCGAGCACCCTGTTCCGTCCATCCCTCTAAGTTTGTCCTGCTCCGGCGAGCGTCCTTCCTTGAAGCTTTTTTCTGCTCCGCAGTCAGTTGCTCTCCTTTTTCTGCTTGTGGGGAGATTTGCTGGTCGGTCTCTGTCTCCTGAGCAGCCGACTCAGTTTTGCCACCTCTATTAGCTTGTGCTGCCTGCTTGGCCGCATGTATTGCTTGTTTCCGTTCCGTCAGAATTCGGAGGTAGCTGGGGCATGCAGTAGATCTGGCGCGGTGACCTACATTTCCACAAACGTAACACTTAGGGGCTTCGGCCTCGCAGTTTCGGGCGACGTGTCCGGCGTCGTCGCACCTGTAGCATATCTGGCTTTCGGCTTTATTGTTCCTGCATTCCCTGGTTGTGTGCCCTATGTCGTGGCAGTTATGGCAAGTTGGCAGGGTAATCCATTCCTCAGGCCTGCTATTGAAGCCACCTAACTTGAAGGTTTTCCTCGCCAGGAGCTTGCGCGCATCCTGCTTTGGCAACGTTACTAGACATTGCCAGCTGCCCTTCTTGTTAGGTCGCGGAGCCTCTGTGCGCATATGAGTCGATTCGTGAAGATTCAGGGTCTTCCGGATCTCTGTCCTAATGGCCTCCGCGCTTATGAAAGGGTTAACATCGCGCAGGACAACCGTCATAGTAGGGCCAGTGACCACTCTGGTATCAACCTCACCCCCGGTACCTTGGCGTAGTACAGCAGCAAAGGTGGCGGAGCTGCCAGCCCTTTCCTCCGCTATCTTGAGGATAAGGTCTCCGGTACGAGTGGTTCTAACGGGGCCAATTCGCACACCATTTTCAGGCTTTCCGACAAGCGGACGGATCGTGTCAAGCATCTCACTTGCCGAGGTTCCTTCTTTCGCCCGGATTCTCACTGACATCATTTCAGTCTGCGCGTTCCGTGGGCCGGTAGTACCTACGTCTGGCTTGGGCCTTCGCTGTCCCTCGTTTGTGATGTCTGCCGAGCAGCCTACCTGCCTGCAGCAGGCCTCAGTTGCTCTTCGGAGCGATGTCCCAATCAACTCCTGGGATATATAGAGAGCCACTGGTTCCAAGTTTGTCTTGTCGTGGCTCCTCTCAAGGGTCTTGCAGAGTATCTGCAGAAACCCTTGTGGAGAGACCTCTGAACCTGTTACTCCGACCACCAGAGTGCGCGTTTTTCTACTAGGAGACGACGGTTTGTCCTCGCCAGATTCCAGGTCGGTGCCAACTAGCTCCAGTTGTTCGTTGTTTGTTAGAACGGCCATACTTCCCGCCAGAAGGGTGGACGCCGACTCAGCAAGCGGGAACTGGGTGGCGAGTTTTTTGAGGACTGCCCGGTCCTTTTCTGACTCTCTTGTAATGAGCATTGCCCGCACATCTCGCGACGCTACAATGCTGTTATTCGAAAAGCGGGCGGCTTTGAATGTGGCTTCCGGCCAGTCTTGTCGAATAAGTTGGGTAGCGTCCTCAAGCGACGGCAACGCTGCCAGTTGTTCCTCGATGAGCTTAGCCGTTTGTAGATCTAGCTGCTCTTTATCTAGCTTTTTCTGGCACGTATTGCATATAAGGTTTTTGGGCGTTAGAAACCTTTCTAAGTGAGCCGATTGCTGTACTTTTAGGTCCTCAACCTGTTTGGCCAGACCCTCTGCCTTTGCCTTCCATCTGTCAGCCAGCATCGTGATTCTTTGCACTTGTGCCTGTCTGTTCGGCGCTGGCTTCCTTTAGTTGCCTAATAGAACTCACGTGCTCTGCTTCACTAGCTTTCTGTTTTAATTCAAGCTCCCATGTGCATTTGTCGAGGCGAGTGATCGCAGCCTTGATGTCTGTTTGAGTAGTGGCATGTTTTTCTTTAAGCGCCGTAAGCTGCTTGACCACCTTCAATAGCTCCCTCAAACCCCCTGCACTATCCTGCAGGCCCTCTTCGGCGCGCGTTTTCTTTGCCGCTTTGGCCTTTTGGCTGGCCACGGTTCGACCTGTCACACCTTGCGTAGCATCGTTTGGCGAAATCGCCATTGCGGCCGCTCTCTTTCGTTGAGTCTGCGGCGTTGCAGCAGACATTATCTCCTTGTCCTCCGAGTCGTTGTTTGAGCCCGTGTCTTTCTCCGTCTCCGGTTCCGCTACCCTCTTCTCCAGCTCGTTTGGGTCTATTGTGAGAACAGCCGGGCCGGGGGACTGAGGCACACGGTCCGGACCCTTAAAAGGATCCATTCCTTCTTCTTCTTTTTTTGTGGTTTACGTATTTATATCTGCGCTGCTGTACTATGTGATGCTATGCAGATATACACATATATATTTATATATACACACTGCGGTGTACTAGACAGTACAATGTGGTACGGTCCTTATATAGTTCAATGTTATACTGCGCTAACTTATTTCAGTTGAAAAGTAGTTATTTCGTTCGAATTTGGATGGGCAGCGGGCCGCTCGAAGCCTCCCACCCGCTACTCGAGTAGTTTCGTTTTCGCTTCGTCTTGCAGAAGAAGTAACATTTAAGCTTCACAGCGGTCTAGCTCCACGCCGCTATGTCGCACGTCCACGCACAAAACACCAAAATGACCACTGAGTTTCACGGATCACTACAGTATCTCACTCTATGGATTAGTCTTGGTGCACTCACACGAGAAGCATGTTCTTTCGGAGCTTCGTAGTCCTAAGTCCGCATTCCTTGGCGCCAAACCTTTCACTTCGGCCTTTCACCTCAGAAATGCCACTAATGTTCACAATATCGATGTTCAACCATTCAATGCCAGTCAGTGCACCTACCTGCGATCACAAAGTTCACTAAATCAGGCTAGTACTAGGATCCTAAGATCTTTTCCACAGACCTACAAAAAACACGTCCGCACTGTCCGATTTTGAAACCGGAAGTATGTATATATATATATATATATATATATATATATATATATATAAATATATATACATACATATATTTATATGTATGTATATATATAAAGGGTCTTCCATAACCGTATGCACTTGGCAAGAAAATAATTCTTTCCCAATATAAGAAGGAGGCGGAAACGTCTTGTTTAGGAGTTAGGATGAAATTTATAAAAATTGTTAATCTGCCTTTTTTAAATGTTTACTATCACGACCAAAAATTCACGGCCAATAGAATATTTTCAGGCAATAGCAAGTTTAACCCATCATTTTCATACCAATGTTATGGTGCTGCGTTATGTAGTGTCGAGTAACTAAGCTTTTTCGACAACCATAGTTGTTATACGTTATTACGTTGAAACTTCCACGCTCAGAAACGTAAAGATTTGCCTTAACGTTTCCTCCCCCTCCTTCCATTGGGAAAAACAATTTCTTCCGAGTGCTACCAAACAACGAAATATGCACCTAACCTTCTCGTACAGCCTATGCAAGTATGCAAGCCTTGACTTTCGACAGGGACGGTCAGGAACGATTAAGTCTATATATATATATATATATATAAAGTGTGTTGCAAACAACTAGCAACTCATGTTTTTTGGTGATAATTTCGGCTTGGTTTTTTTGAATGGCTTAAAATTAAGCGCATGATGTACATGACGAAACACGAGTATGGTGTTAATTTCGTTGCAATCTCACAATCGGTTCATACAAAAAATAAATAAGTGTGAAAAAACAGTGTTGCAAAATATTAGCAACAATAACGCCTTACGGCGTATTCGATTCTTAGCAGGGCTGTATGACTTATTTGATACTACATATTCTATTCTTGAAACGGGGTTTTCGTCCCTTCTTCTGAATCAAATCGTAAACTTGGTCTTTCGTGGAGTTAATGAGTTGTAGTAAGTACGAAAGTGGAATATTAGTCCATGCTTGCTGGACACCTTCTTTGAGGTCCGACAAATTAACATATTGTCGACCATTTGCGTAAATCTGCTTCACCAAATGCCCCCAAAGATTTTCGATGGGATTAAGGTCTGAACTTAATGCCGGCCAGTGAAAAAGTGGCACTCCTTGTTCTTGAAAAAGGCTATAGTGCTAGCCGAGGTATGAAACGTGGCGCTGTCTTGTTGAAAAACTGCGTCAGGTCCCCCAATTCTTCTAAAAATGGGCTTCTAACTGGGAACCGACGATACGCTGGTACCTGTCGGAATTGTTTCGGCCCACAATCGCGACTAGATCGGACTTCCCATTATATCCAAACGCGCCCTAATATTTCACAGAACCATCACCGGCCACACGTTTCGAGAACCATTTAGGTTCCTTCCGTAAGTCGTGCCAATAGTACTGACAGCCGTCAAGGCTATCGAGATTAAATTTATTTTCATCCAAAAAGACGATGTTTTTCCACTCGTTATCCCAAGTTTGGTATCTATGCGAAAATTCACGCCGTGCGACAATGTGCTTCGGTTGCAGTCGCGACATCAGCTTCCTTTTTGCGTATCGCACGTTTTTGTCAAAAATTAACACTCGGTACACTGTGGATCGGTGCACTGGCACTCCCAAAGTAGTCCTGATCCTGGAAGAAGACATTTGGTCATGAGTAGCCAACTGTATGGTCCCTCGCCGATCTCGAATAGTCAAAACTGGCTTACGCCTACTGTTAGATCTGCACCTTTGGTTTACTCCAGGGTGTAAGAACCTGCTGATAGTGCTCTTATGCCGTCCTAATCTGGTTGCTATAGCAGTTACTGTATGACCGAGCTCAGCATATGCCTCAATTCTTGTATTTTCGTTACCGAGAGATCCTTTGTACGACCCATGGTTTAAACATACGCTTCGCCGTTAGCTTGGAACAACGACTAAGTCGTAGAATATTTTGCAGCTATAGAACGATTGATTTAGGTAGACAATATTCCTGACATTTGATCCCCGGGATCGAATATCAGGTGTAGTATCGACGATCCTCTACAAAGAAGAGCTGTGTTGTTAGCATGTTATTGTTGCTAATATTTTGCAACACTGTTTTTTCACACTTTTTTATTTTTTGTATGAACCAATTGTGAGATTGCAACGAAATTAACACCATACTCGTTTTTTCTCAAGCCATTCAAATCAACCAAGCCGAAATTATCACCAAAAACATAAGTTGCTAATTTTTTGCAACACATTTTATATAGTATATATATACATATATATATATATATATATATATATATATATATATATATATATATATATATATATATATATACAGGGTCATTCAGAGACTATTGTAATTCTTTCGAGGTTTGATAGAACTCGGCAAGAAAATAAGTTTTAAGGGAATAAGGGAAGACGCGGAAACGTCTTGTTTAGGAGAGAGAGTAAAGTTTATAAAAGTAGTTTTTCTGCCTTTTTTCTCATACATATTTGTGCGATTGCGTTGGTCTACGTTTGCGGGAGAACCAGTCAACGCATGAAGGAACCGATTACACCGGCGTGTTCGCAGGAAAATTCTGCACAACGGAAGACACTTCACTAGCTTGCGTAGCAAAAAGCGAATACCCAGATTAAGGAAAGTCATGAAAAGTCGATATTTTACGTTAACGCCTTTTCATGAAAAATCGCAAAATTTTTCCATTGCGACCAAAAATGTACGTCCAAAAAACCACTCTGACGCAATAGCAAATTTAATGCCCACCATTTTCGTACCAAGGTGATGGTGCTGCGTTACGTAGTTGTCAAGACACGATATATATATATATATATATATATATATATATATATATATATATATATATATATATATATATATATATATTATTTTCATTAAATAAACGAACATAAAGAATAATTGTAAAGCAGTTTAATCTTACCTCATTAAAATCGAAGCCCATATCTAAGCTTTGATACGTTAGTTTGGTTAAACTGTAAAAAAAACATGATTCATCAACATCATTCATATCATCATAAACTTCGTGATCATGTTCGTGACAGCGCCATATTTTAAAATCTATGGGACTTTCACGGAACATATACATTGATAAATTACGGCGAATTTGAGTTTAGCAATGCGTTACTCTTTCCAGACAGGAACAATAAATAATTCAAAGGATGGCTTAAATATTTTTTCTTGTTCGTATGTGATCTAATTAAGTAAGCAGCGTCACACAGCGAACGAACGATATGTTAAACGGTGTCAGAAATGCATACAGGTGCCAGAAATTCGATTCCGATGCGAGGCATTCTAGTAAGACGCAAACAATTACTCTTCCTCATTCTGCGGTAACATGGCTATAACATATATATATATATATATATATATATATGCTACGTAGAGCGACAGTACTTACGGTTCGGCCGACCAGAATAAACTCAGTTCTATTATTTATTTTGCCGGTTGCCGCATATTTGGAGCGTGTTACGTGGTCGTAAGTAAAATATCTTTCTTCTGTAAGGGCTTTTGTGCGGGAATTAAAAAACTTGCTGCCGGCGTTAGTATAACAGACCGATGAGAGTATTGGCAGGCGTTGCAAAGTGAAATGCTGTGGGAACACTATTTGATTTATGATATTGTGCCATGAGCTTTAGGCGCCACTATACAAAAGGTCGGTAATACTGTTGTGTTGAGTGTATTCCGCGCCGACAGCAACGGTATAGTCGAGTAGTACAATCCACAAAGAAAGACTCATAATTATGTTAAACGATATTTTGCCTAGGAGCTAATTTTTTTTCTGTGGCTGACTTTTGTGTATGTTGTTGTTAATCTGCCGTTCTCAGATTAAATATTTTCCATTTCGAGCAGGGATGTGGCCTATCTAATTTATCGCGTTACACGCCCACTATCTCACACCTGCAATGCAATTCGGAGCTGCTCCGGTTTTTCTATTGTCCAACCAGCGCTTTTGGATAGATACCTTGCTGTTTTTAGACCTCTCTGTTTTTTTAAAGGGCAATTGGCCTCAGGATGGATCACCTGTGCGTTTTGAGCGCACGACACCGCTAGTACAAACTTTTTTTCCACGTGGCAGAGGTAAAGTTTCTTAGCTCAGCATGTTTGATGTAGCCATCGAGTTTTTTTTCTGGGTCTATTTTTTTACTGGGTTGAGGCGGCTCTACCGGCAGGCCAACCGCATGTATCGGAGGCATCAATGGGTCAATTCTTTCCCGAGAGTTAACTATTTTTTCTTAAGAGTCATAGGCGGTATCAATAAAATTCTGCCGTTTTTATTAAATACAAAACGAGCCGGAGCCCTGGAGCTATCGGGACACTTGAAATACTTCAAAAATTGGCGCCCCTTTATTGTTGGCCCCCTTATAAAAATTGGAAACCTTTCGTTCTCTCTAGGTATCCTCCCCACAGCCTGGGGCATTGACGTCCCATTACGAAACCCGTACTGGTCCTCTGAGAGCGAGTCTCGCCCTTTTTTGAGTGGCCGTTGAGTCTGCCCTCGATGATTGACTTTACAACCTTGGCAATTTGCCCATTATGATTTTTTAGGGCTTCCGCCACACGATCCCCTCCTGCTTGAGATCCTTAATCAAGTTATTTCAGCACCGAAGTTAACTCTTTCCGATGGCGATCTTCAGATTCGAGCGCTTCGTTTTGCGCTGGGACCAGAGACCGTTTGCTTTGTACGCTACTTCTATTGGCGATAGATTCGGTTCTCGCCTTTTTGGCCTTCACGCAGTCTCTAGTGTAACGGCGCCGGGCCCCAATGAACTCTATCAGTGCAGCAGCCACTCCGAGGACCACCGCGGATTTTTGGCGGATTTTCCTATTGAAAATGTCTCTCAATTCGTTACATCCATTCGTTATATCCTCTTTATGCGTGTCCTTACTCATCCTGCGAGCCGAACATCTCGGTCTGTGTCCTCCAGTTGCAATCACCATGTTCTTGAGTTTTCCTTCGTTTTTGATCGTGAATGTAATGTATCGGAAGTCACTAGGATTCTCCTCGTATTCGATCTCGACCATCAGTCAGTCCACTACCCTGTACGCTGTGCCCGCGGCGCAGATCGTCAGGTCAATAGGGACCTCTTGACCGCAGTGGACAAACGTCGCTGCTGCCTTCGGATTTTTTATGCCAGTCCGCTGCTGCTAGTAGGAAATCACGTGCGGCTCTGGGACGATAGTTTAGCGAGTCTCCCTGTTCCGTTCTTGGTGCCATCGCTGCATCTGCCAGTGAGTCTCTGGCACAGGTAGAAGGCTTCGTCGTGTGTCTCCTACTCGGTCTCTTCCAGCCATTTTCCACCGTTCCAAGGCAAGTTACAGTCTCCTCTATCACCGGGAAACTGGCACCATCACTTGGTCCCTCCTTTGGGAGCGTTAGTTTTATCTGAGTCCTTCGCAGATCGTTTACCCCTTTTCTATGGGCAGAATGTGCTATTGAGTTTGCTGAGTGGTCTGCTATAGAGTATATTTATCACTTCCTTATATCAGCGGTGCAATTCGTCTCTGTATGTCCAGTGGCTCCTCAGCGATAACATCTGCGGTCTCGAAACATTTCACAGTCATTTGCCGTATGGCCCATTTCCGGGCATCTCGTGCAGCACGTAAGATCGATCCACTCTGTTACCCGACACGTTGACCCCCCGTAGATAACGTACACACTTTTTCACGGCGCCAAATCAACAACTACGCCTAGAACGAGTTTTAGTGTTGTTGTTATTTATATCTGTTAACATTCACTTAGAATTTTCAATATATATATATATATATATATATATATATATATACATAGTGTGTTCAAAACGTATCGCGACTTTTGTGTTTTTTCAAAAATTATTCATTTATTCATGAATATCTATTTTGTCCCCTTCAAAGTAATCCCCATGAGATATTATACACTTGTGCCAACGGTTTTTCCAATCTTCGAAGCACTTCAAAAAACCTTTTTTTTTTTAATCTTGTTCAGCTCCTCCTTCGATGCCGTCTTTATCTCGTCAAGCGTAGCGTAACGTCGTCCTTTCATGGGCCTCTTCAGTTTAGGGAACAAGAAAAAGTCACAGGGGGCCAGATCTGGGGAATACGGTGGCTGCGGCATCATTAGTGTGTTGTTTTTGGCCAAAAACTCGCGCACAAGCAACGATGTGTGAGCAGGGGCGTTATCGTGGTGCAAAAGCCAATTTTTGTTCTTCCACAAATCCGGGCGTTTCTGGCGGATTGCTTCGCGCAAATTGCGCATAACTTGCAGGTAATATTCCTTATTGACCGTTCTACCCTGTGGCAAGAACTCATGATGCACCACGCCCCTGCAATCGAAGAAAACTGTCAGCAAAACTTTCACATTCGACCGAACTTGGCGCGCTTTTTTCGGTCTTGGTTCGTGCGGCAGCTTCCATTGAGATGATTGAGCTTTGGTTTCCACGTCATAACCATAAACCCACTATTCGTCACCAGTTATGACCCTCTGGAGCAAATTTGGGTCGTCGCGGACAGAGTCCAACATCTCATTAGCAATGTTCATGCGATGCTGTTTTTGGTCGCAATTGAGCAATTTTGGTACGAATTTCGCGGCGACCCGTCTCATGCCCAAATCATTGATAAAAATCGAATGGCACGAGCCAATCGATATGTTTAGGTCCTCAGCAACTTCTCTAACGGTGATTCGACGATTGGCCAATACCATTTTCTCCACTTCATTAATTTTTTCGTCTGTTGTTGAAGTGCTCGGGCGTCCGGCACGCTCTTCGTCGTTCACATCTTCTCGGCCTTCTGAGAACATTTTGTACCACCGATAAACGTTGCTTCGGTCCAAGGTAGCTTCTCCGTATGCCACAGTCAACATTCGGAATGCATCCGCGCACTTAATTTCGTTTTTCACACAAAATTTGATACAGGTTCTTTGATCCATTTTTTTGAATAAATAAAAATCGAAGACGATCCAAAACACGTGCAAGCAAAGCAGCTGTCAACAATTAAGTGAACATTCAAAATGGCCGAGCTTGTCGGCATAAGTGAGAGACATGAGTACCAACATAACGCCACAAAAAATCGAAATTCGAATATACGTAACCCGCGAAAATTCAAAAGTCGCGATACGTTTTGAACACACCTCGTATACACTTATTTATATATATATATATTTTTTTTTTAATTTTTTTTTATTTAGATATATATATTCATATATACAGGTAAGTCTAGAATTGCTATATAAAATTTTGCAAACAAATATAGGCTTACTAATGAGTGTTTGTGCAAAGTAAACATGAATCTTACTACAATTTTGTCCTACGGCCGAATTAGATTTTACATATGACTATATACGCGACTACTTGAAAAGACTTTTCCCGCTATGAAATGATCTGGCAGAGACGTAAGTCTTCCGCAAGCTCTCAAGCAGTTCAAAAAATGAATGCTGTATAGAAAACCTGTACATACAGCGAAAGTATGAATGGTCTCGTATGAATGGTCGGTGCGTCAATCTCTTCCGACAATAGCGATGCTAGGAACTGACATATAATTTCAAAAATAGCCCTTATACATCAATCTTTGTCGAAATTCTATGTGATGCTTACAGGTGTAGCGGTAACAGGTAATGAATCCTAACCTGAAAGGTCAATAAGCTCATTTTTGTGTATTGATGTACTCCTTTTTCGTTATCAATCAAACTAAAATACCGCGCCGACCCGGCGTCTCCCGATTGTTTCGGCCGTTTGCAATGATTGCTTCAATATGCATGCAAGTGTGTGCATCTGTCAATTTGGGACCTTCCCAAAGTAAATTTCTCGTTGCGTGCGTAACGATCTCAACGACCTCTAGCTCGGTAGTTATATCTGGAGCAGGCCACACTGCATGACCTGTTCAAGGTCGAAGACGTAATTTTCCCAGTTCTATTATTAACTACGTCGTCGCTATGTGGACCGGAAAAGAAATGCAATGCCTCAGTGTGGTGTCGTGCCATACACCTACGCGCCATCGTCAAAAGAAGAATTTAGAAGGCAACGTAATGAAAAATAGCCCAATATAAACAACACAGAGCAACATCATCAAAATTCCTCGGCACGTCAGACAAACTAGGTGTTTCTTTAGATACGAATATACATTAGTTATAGAAATGAGTTTACACGCGCTCTATATAATGATAGTATGAGATCGTAGGAACGCTGACTATTAATACCTCTCTTCTATCGTCCCTAGGGGGACTATCTAACAACGCATTGGCCTGGGGGGGGGGGGGGGGTCTGTATATATATACGGTATATATACGAACAGAGTGGAAGACATAGCTGGAGACTTTGACACTAGATGTAATGGATTCGATGCCATCTCGACGCATAGCGTCTCAAAGAAATATTTTTGAGATTTGCGGGTTGAAAAGAATCATCCGCAGATGCTCTATGAATATGACCGATGTACTTGCTGAAGTTTTCTGAGTGGATCAAAAACATTAGTGCCTTGGCGCCGGTTCAGCGGGTCGACATTCTTCATAAGATTTCTGACATCCCATCTTGGGACTTAGGGTGTGTGGTACAGTTATGATGGCCATATATGTATTGTTTTCAATATACGTACTTCTGAAAGAAAAAGCGTAACTAATCGCCAATCGTATTGTATGCTTTAAATATGCGTACTTCTGAAAGAAAAACGTACCTAATCGCCAAATGGGCAAGTGCTATTTAAATTTGCATGTGCCCATTTGGCCATCCGCCGAGCAAACAATCCGTTTACGAACTCATCACGGGCCACGGCTCTTGGAAAGATTGAACGCTCACTTATCCTTAGGTTATTGGAGCGTACGTCAGAAAAGTGCCCTCGCAATTCACATTTGAATTAATATTTTGCGATAGATATCTTTCAGAAAGTAGAGCTCCTCAAGCTGTAATATGAAGATTATTATTCGAAAACACAGTGTTTGCAAGTTTTCGAATGATAATCTTGTGCGGCGCGTGGTAGACATGCAAGATCTCTTGGAGAGAGCTGCATACGATATCGTGAGGAAGTTTCAGGAAAGTGGGTCGGTACCATGATGCCTCACGCTCGATGGGGTGTTTACGTTCGCTCGACGCAGTGCCTGCAGGCGTGCTACACAATCTAACAACATTGACTCGTTGGCGAGCACTGGGCGAACTGGGCATGTTAGACCCTGCATTTTTGACAGTTTCAGGAAGCTCAGGAAGGTTCATACTGAAGTGCTCAGGAAAGCTCTTACTGGATTGAGGTGTGAAGGTCGATGACCATATCCGTTCAATAGATGTAGCCGCGCGTTTGCGGGACGGGCTTCTGGACTAATCTGTTGTTAAACGGTGGCCTGTGAGGACGCGGGCAACCACAAACCGAAATCGCCCGGACAACGGGCGGGTGATAATGAGCGGTTGTTTAGATGGCTAGTTATGCGATCTAGTTAAGAGCACACATAGTTATCGAGTTAGAAACGCGATATTGTGGGTGGAGCTCCAAAGTAGTTGTGGTTTGGCCCTTTTCATCCGAATACCCCACACGCGCAGGCTGCGGTCTGCTACTACACGACCGCGGAGTGATTTGCTTCACCCCCTTGACTTGGCGCTTTACGACATTCATCGATATCGACCCTATGCGATACGCTACGCGGTGACAATCGGCCTTTTACGTTCCCGCGACAGACTACTGAGAGTACTCCTTAAACTCCTACTGGATTTGTTTCGCCAACCGCTTCTGCTTTGCAAGCGTTTCGGTTACGTAGCAGTAAAAACGCTCGCGACTGTCACGGCAATTGCCAACAATTGCTATCAACGATTTGATATCCTGAGAAGACTAAATTGGATTGGAAAATTGAAATGCTGTGCCTGGAAAAAAGCGACTATCGAGTCAAAATCAGTTGGTAGGTTATACCGAGCGTGCGCCCGAAGGACGCCTATTGACTCTTACATCTCTATTTGCCGCTTCGCCCCCTCCCCCTCTATCTCGCTGGTTGTCTCTCGTAGGTTTGCTGCCAAAGTCAAACGAGTCAAGGTCGATTGCATGCCATACTCTATAGATTGCATGTCAATTTCCAACGAGCAGTGACGGTGACGTATGAGAAAAACTTTGCTTTACGCAAAGTTGTATGCAAATGCTGTAGAAGAATATATACGATATTCGACGTAGAAGCATGACATATGTAGTGTATGACGGATTCTATATTTTTGTAAACGATAAAAAAATATATATATACATATATGCATGTGTGTTCTGTTATACAAATGTGCCCTACTCAGCCTATTAGGCTTCATATACTAATAGTTACCCAGTGGTCAAGAAAAGATCAATTCGCTTGCAGCTACCCCAGCGAGACGGCCTCTTTAGTGGTACTTCTGGCTGACTAGTGGCATTTGTGTGCTTGTTTGCTTGCTTGCTGTGGCGACTAGCGGCTAACGAAGTGGCTGGCGAAAATCGACGCCAGCTCGGAATCAATTCGGAGTCTGGAGGCTTCGTATGATGGCACTATATATATGGTTTGCAGTGTGATCCACCAACACTATAATACCGTCGCCCTCACCTTGCCAACGCCTATGGGCTAACGAAGCAGCAATGCACACCCACTTACTGTCTTTCTGTCCCACCCCAAAAACAGCTGCTGACGTTCGCAGCAGCAGTAGCAGCCAGATCATGGCTTGTGCTGGCCTGTACAGTACGATTTTTTGTCGTTCGCTTGACGCCCCGTCGGCTGTAACGCGTGAGTGATGGCAAATGTACAGTGTGAAGTCAGTCTAGCTGGCTGTGTCAGCAATGCGATATGGCCAATAAGAACGCTCCCATGACTACTAACAAACACTACTGTTGATCGAATATTCTTAATATGACGGCGACAGCTACCATTAGTAGTACAGTAACAATATATATTAATTGTTTCTGTACTACTAGTGGTCGTTGATATAAATATATCAACACAAAGAAAGAAAGCGAAAGAGAGGGAGAGAGACAGGCTGCTCGCCTAAATGTATATAATAATAATAAAGATGGGTCGCAGAACACTATTATAGGAAATAGTGTTGTAATATATATAAAAAACCGACTTTTATAGGTGCCATGGGCTGGCATGAAAGGAACTGAAAACAATGAGAGCGTTTAATAATAATAATAATAATTCGCCGGTTAAAAAGTTCCGACAGGCTCACAAAACACACGGAACTTAAAACGTTGTGCCGCGCGCCGATCACCCGCGGTATCCTGTATTCGCCTCACAATTATCTTTAAAAGTTAGAAGTTCCTACGCGTTAGGCTTCCAATGTTTACAGGGCAACCGGTATGAAGGAGTAGTGGAGCCCGGTGGCGTGGTGGCTTAAGTCTGCGCCTCGCAGCCGGAGGAGACACATAGGTGCGCGGGTTCGAGCCCCACCGTTGCACATTTGTATTTATGGGAGTCCGTCTATGAAGCAATGTGAAACACAGTTCTGTAGACGTTATATCTTGGCTGAGGGTCAGCCCGAAAACATTTGTTTTAGGTATGAATGAGTAGCTTCTACAGCCCAAATGTTTTCTTTAAAAAAGAAACCTTATTTTTGGCGAAGACATTATATTGCTTTTCTTAAAGCACGTAAAACGTAGCTATTACCTGTATTAACTCTATATAATAACATTTTATACGTTACTGCTGAATGGCGCCTTTAACTAACTGCTGCACACACTTTAACGTTCATTACTTTTTATTTTTCATAACCTTAAATTATATTTTAACTCATACTTGTAACACACATTTTATATGTTAACCAAATTTCACGGAGAGAGAGAGAGAGGTTGCTTACATAACCTGTTTTTTTAACAAAAACAAAGTTAATCAAAATGACTGCAGAGCATCGCAGTGATTGTTTGAGACACAACAAAGAAATAAATTTTAAAACAAGTGACCCGCCTCAGTTGTGTTCATCTTAACGAACATGCAATCACTTCAAATCCAGTTGGCTTATGTTTGCATGTTATGCAACTTAATTAGACGTTGAACTAAACTCTGTTTCTTTTCTAAATTAATAAGGGCAAATAAATTGCTGCCCTGGTGGTCCCATTATTGCTAGCCTAAGCAATTCTTAGCAGCCAATCAACGTTTTGTCAGGCCACACCTATAGAAAGGTTGATTTTCGTCATAAGAAAACGTGACAAGCAGAGTGACGGCAGGACGCCGCTAAGCAGCTTAGTCATCATCAAGGGTGCTCATCATTCAGCTAACGCGATAGTAAAGGCGCATCTTAGTTAGGCATGCCTTGTCAATGCCGTGGCCATGTACGATTTAAACAAGCCGGCCCCACTGGCAAACCGAATCGATCGAACAGCTTCGATAAGTAGGAGCGCTTTGATTTCTCGATAGCCGAGCGACACGCACCAACTGCTGAGGACGCCCCATACGCTTTCAGCAATCTGGAGAGCCGGATTCTTGTTTAGTTACCCGGGGCCCGTATGCAGATCTTGCAAAGCTTGTGTGTTTCAAACCTGCGGTGCTTGACTGGCAGCATATACGCGCACCATTTTCCTCTCCGCTTGACGCGCACCATGTTCTATTTACGCACAGATGAGGCACATTTTCAGTCATAACAGGCACAGTCGAGTCAAATAGACCTTCATGTGCCCTTATGGGCCGCATTGCCCTTGTTTATTGCGGCCAACGTCACTCCCTGAACTTGTTGCCGAAATAATTCGAGCACAATGGACGGGAGCATCATGAGGCAGTGTTAGAGTATTTTTTCGTAGTTGAAACGGCTTAGCGCCTTGGTGTTATATATATAAATATATATATATATATATATATATATATATATATATATATATATATATATATATATATATATATATATATATATATGCGCGCTGAAAGCATTTGGCAGCTTACGGAGATCTTGTTTAGACAGACACTTGGTAGCGGAATAGGAAGTGCTTAGTGGCGTTCAGCCACTCTGGATGCGGGTTGAATTACGCCGGCGCCAGTAGTAAGAGACATTCGCTGCGTTCCGCCTTCGCGGTGCTGCCGCTTAAACGTCAGATATATACGCAAATAGGTAACCTTTGATTAGGGAAATAGCTCTAGATAGACGCTTAGAATTTTTAATGTAGATGCATACTTAGACGATTTCCGTTACCTCCTACTCCTTCTTCTCTACTATCTTACCTAGGATTACTACTGAGACGCCAGTTACTCACAATAATCAAATTCTATTAAAAAAACATATATTTGTTTAATAATAACACCTGCGCCATTTTATACGCAAGTACCATTTAGCCATTCGCATATGCTGTTAACAATGCACATCTTTTTTCAGCAGTGGGCTGACCGATCTTGTTCCACTCGAGGATTTGTTCACGCGAGAAAGTCTACGCTACATGCAGTGAGACAACTTAATGGCGAAGCGTGTAGTTTTACCACGCTGTATAAATCGCATGTCGTGTCACTATTAATGTATGGATGCCAGATGTGTGGAATCCTCGAAGACTAGGTGATCTTGGATTACTGAGAAGAATGCAGAGTCGCTTTCTAAAAAGAGTTGAGAAGCGATGTCGGATGGGAAGGCACACCCTCGACTTGAATCCGTGACCGAGCTGTTTTAAAAAGCTGACATGAGACAGCTGGACCGTCTAATTAAGAACGAGGATCTGCTTGACGTAACGTTTGAGGTACAAGCAACTGAACGAGTCGGCCAGGGTTTGTCATTAGGCCTCCAACCCAGACTACCAACGCCAAAGTATCGCACCTGTATCCATGGACACGTGTGAAGCAAATCAACAAATGAGAATCAAAATTGTGTCGAGGCAAATTTGTTCAATCAAAATAATTTGTGTTCATGATGAGAATGCTATCATACCCCCCTTTTATGATCAATAAAGGAGCGCTTTAATCAAGCAACCGTTTCCTAGCATCAGTTGTTATAGCATTGTGCCGTGTGCCGCGCCTACAGAGAAGTGCACGACTACCTAGGATAGAACATGCCGCCTCCTTAACAAGACACGTACAACTGTAGCGTTTAAGTTTCTTAAGCTCTGTCCTTTAAGCAGGAATAGAGGGAATTATTATTAGGAAAGAGATACACTCAACGACAATACTATGGACATTCAATTTGCTATTGCCTAGGAATAGTCATTAAGGCGCAATGGTATATTTGTACGGTTCTGAACGTGCACGCTTCAGCGTTATCTCGACTGAGCATAGTCATAAATTAATTTTTAAGTGCGTTTTATTGATATAGCATGTGCGATGATAACGACTTCATATTTTGCGTAAGACGAAAGCCCGTGTACGGTTCTGCACTGCAAATTAAGAGGCAATTACGTTTTTAAAGATTTAAAGGTTTAAGGGCAACGTCGATATGAAGAAAGGGCAACATGTAGAAAATACAGCAGCAAGAACGTTGACGAAACGAATCGAAATTGACGTTATGAATAGAGATAAAACTATTGTGTCTGTGGTATATTTTGCGGTTCCCCAGCGACCTGCCGTAACCTCGCTCAGGGGAACGACCCGACTTGACTTTGTCCTAGAGGCATGTCCCAATGGACTGAGCACGTGTCGACTTTATTCGCGTTGTAGGGACGACGGTTGTCGGCGCAAGTCACTGCCGGCTTTGGACGCCGTCAAAGCCTGGCTGATTGGGCGACGTCGAACTTCAAGCTAGTGCTTCAAACGTTGGCGTAACGTCTTTGACCTGGAATACAGCTTCTGTTGGGAGAAGATTAAACTGAAAAGCAAAAACTGATTATTACTCTTTCCCTTGTCCCGCACACTCTGTTTGAGTGACATAATGACTCTATAATAAAAATACTTAAACTTCAAGGCGATAAAATGCCCGACGGTGTTTCCATCCCGCCGTGAAAAAAAGGCAAATGCCTCGTTTAGAATGCGACAGTCTCCTGCACGGTCGCACCTGTGTCTTATTTGTGCCACAGCACCACCGAGGCGGGATGGGTTGCCCAACGCACCGAAAAGAAAAGTGGCGTAAATGCACAGAGTTAGAGCCGAGATATAATTTCGATTGCAATGAAGGCAATGGGCGCGGTCAGGAAAGGTGCAAGAACATTTATAAAAGTGATCGGATACAAGAAAACAGCGGGGAAACACGCGAAGGCGAGTTTCTGAGGCAGTTCATTGGCAGTTTGCAAAGGAAAATGCTGCGTCGATTCTAAGTGCGATGGGCTGAGAATAGCTAGAGTGAAATCATGGATTACCAAGGATACGCATTCACACCTCACAATTGTATTGCTCTAACACATACATTATAATGATTAAAAATCCGTTTTTGGACATTCAATGTAACGTAGAATTTACCTTAACTTGGCAGAGCAACTTTGGCAGTAGGACGGTTTGATGCAACGTTCTTGGTGAATTATATTTATATATATATATATATATATATATATATATCTAATCGATCGGTGGATGAAGCCCTACCACCTAATTTTAGCACCGGAGAAGAGCGAGCATTCACTTTATTAGGAATAAAAATGGAGCGACAATTGTCTCCCGAGAACGTGTGCACTGGGAATATTACCCTATCTCGTATAGAGTGGGTTAAAACCACTCTAGCAGCGTGCCCCGGACGGATGCCGCGTTTCTGCGTTGGACGTCGAGGTCGAGGCGTTGTCTCATGAAGGCCGCAGATCTCTTGTCAGAGGTTCAGCTGCTCACCAAACCTGTGAAGGATTTTGCGAAAGAAGTTACCTGGGCTGCCTAAGGTCTCGAACGCTAACGGTTGAGACTCATGTGGGTAACCTATTGCGGCGTATTTCGCGAGCTTCTTCGTCTCGGCTAGATTGCAAGCGTGCCGAGATCCCCCGCTACCGACCATTGAAGGTGCTATATCTATATATACAATAGCTTCTGGCGTGCTCGATCGCAGGCTCGATTCCGGGTGAGCAGATCTATTTATTGTGTTTGTACATTTCAGGAGTGTATAAGTAATTCATTGAAAAAAAGACGACATACTGCAGTGGAACACTTGGATTCTGTGCTTGCCCATTCTACTTTGTCTCAGGAATGTTTGTGGTCAAAAAAGGCCAGCAACAAATATATCATAGGAACAAAGGCAGTTTCTAGAAAATTTGAAATAATATTTACTTAGAATAAATATCGGAAGAGATAATTAAAAAGTCATATATAGGCAAAATTCTGGCAACATTCCTTCTCCGCCCTCAAACGTAGTTACCTAAAATGAAATCCAGGATACACCTTGGTGAGAATCCAGTCCAAGTGATTGTTGTGGAAGGATATTTTTGTACTGCAAAAAATATGTATGTTATATTACAAAAAAAAAGTGTGTCATCTTGAGACACAGTCACCACCATTTTTGTACTGCACAGATCAACAAGAAACATCAAAAGTACCGCCGACACGTTGCACGTAAGCGGGTAACACTTTTTTAACGTAACTTAAAGAAGCCGATTTAGTAATCCAACACACCGTAGTTTACCATGGACGAGAACAATCGCTAGCTATTTGAGTACATTTACATAAACATCAAGATACAAACCATACAATAGTCATAACCTAAAGAGCATAACAGAGGAGCAGTGTACCCAATTTGGTGACAGAGACACGGCAGTGGCACGGCCCAGGGGTTCGATGACCTCGCTCGGTGAGTAATATATCCGTTGTCCCACTTTTGTCTAAGGACGGATTATGGGCTGAGAAGAAGAACGAAAGAAGATGAGCTTGAGGCGTACTGCCAGACGTACTTTCTGTCTGGTGGTCGTCGAGAGCCTGCCCATTCGCGCTTAGAGCGTGCCGAGCATGCACGACGTGCCCCGACACTACTCAAACGGCGTTGCGTGACTCAGGAATGGAAGGAGGTCGTGCCAGCCAATAAGGCGCGATGCGCTAGCCGGGCAGGACCCATTCGACCATGCAGCTTTTGGGCCGATTCCAAATTGAGGCTGTAAGAGTTCTGTTTAGGCAAGCGCATGTGGGCACCAGCTGGCGAAACAAGGAAATAGGGCTGACAATGGCGCGAATAGCTATTGTAGAATAGCTGGCCACCCGTCCTAGTTATTTTGGACTACACATTGCGCTGCCATTTCGACTGACTACTTGGCTGAGCTGTATTCAAAACCACCCGGTCGGGTGTTATAGCTAGAGTACAAACATTCATATATATATATATATATATGTCTATTTAACCGTACACATGGATTCAGATTGTCTGAGATTTCATGACACGAGTCGGAATGTATCTAGCAGTGTGACTTCGTTATACGCGAGACTCGTTGATGTTACTGCTGTTACAACTGCTTTAGTTGTTGTTTCTGCTGCTGTTGTTTAGTGAGGTACAGAAGTCCTACCTACTAGCACTAATACGCTGGTAAAAGACCGAGGGAGGGTCACGTTTTTATTCGTTGAAATTTACTAAAAGTAGACCATGTTTACAAAGACGAGCTCAGAGAGATAAACGCCGTCCCTTTGGCCTACAAATGTTCCATTTTATGATCTCGCTGATGTACGGCTGTTAGACAATTGAATTCAACTATATATATATATATATATATATATATATATATATATATATGTATATACAAAAAAAAACATGTACATGCCGTGTTGCTAGGGAATTGGTTATTCGCCATTTATTAGTGGATCCACACGAGGCAAATGTGTACATTGCTAACAGGGCAAAATCAAACGTATTATATTAGTTACCATGTACAGATGAGCGCACAGCATTTGAACGAAAAAATGGGTCAGGCGGTCCTGTCGAGAAAAACACATTTCAGACTATTTCGGGGTTCATTAAAGCCCTATCAAGTTATCGGGTTTGGTGCTGAAGAACTTTTGCAACCATCAGTCTATTTAGGCGCTAAGCAACGACATTGCTAGACAAAGAGATCAGATGAAGATCCGCATTCATACGCCTTGACTAAACAGTACAACTGTATGCCACCACATAGAGCGAAAGCGCTTAGAATCAATTACACGGTTATATAGGGTTTTTTATGAGTTTGCATTTATATTTGTTCGAGAAATGCTTGTAACAAAATTGAATAATATCGTATTCCTACGTCATTGATTCCCAACTACAGGGACGTCTGGATAGAAATAGGAAGTGCTGATAAGTGCCTTATAGAGGAGAAAATGCTCGCACCCTTGCAGGCGTACCGAGTAAACCGGGTTTAACGAAGAAGTGAATGTGCCTAAAGAAGTAAAACAGAAACTCACTAAATGATAAAATCTAAATTGATTAATTTGCTCATATTTAGTGGCATTTGCCTTACTTGCAAACTATTGGGAGTTAAAGGAGTCCTTTGACGAGACGTTGTCTGCTAATAAAATAAGCTATGGACACCGGTATGGATACGCAGAGCACAAGTTGAGGGTTGAGCTAGACTCCAGGAATGCTCTTCATTCTATTCTACGCGACTAAGTACGTCAAGTGGTATCAAGACATACACTTTACCTGTGCCTGTGGCTAAAAGTGATTCTGTAAAAAATGCCAATAAATGTGAAGCTTATATATACTCAGTAACTATGACTCTCTTTCCAGCGTGACTATCCGTGATGCGCGCGAATTATGCGTACTGCGGACACCTTCCTCGCAAATAGAAAGTTGATCAGATGGTACGGTTCTGTAGCATGTTTGGAGCACGCGTTATAAAAAACGCAGGCTGATACATTTTCTAAGAGATGGAAAATGCTTTTACGCAAACCCTCCAGTATCAGTGGAATAGTTTGGGACTCAACGCCGGGGGGAGGGGGGAGTACAAGACTCAATCCAATCCGCACATGCTACCCACTAAAAACCATCTATTTTACCCTTTCCTGGTTCGGAGTTGTAAACCATTACCTCAAGACCAGGAGAGGGGAGTCCCGACCCCCTTCTTAGTCTACGAATATGTCCCGAGCAGAGAGTGGGCCCTGCTTAGAAGCGGACACTAGAAGCCCAGTGCTGAATCGGGATCTGCGGCGATCCTTTTGGCAAATATTTTTGCGCATAAGCCCGTCTAGGTAAAGGATTCCAGTGTGCCATTCCGATGCCGACTCGAGCACGTAGGCCACCATGGTTGCAGTCGGGCTACGATTAGCTGATACCTGTAAGGCAGCACAAGGTATGCATATCCGTGAAGGCTTTTTTTCTGAGAAATGCTATACTGGCACCGAAAACAATTTATGCCCTTCTGGCTTACTTTGCAAGATGTTGTCTGGTAACCCCTATTACAAACTTACACAAACGTTGAGTAAGGGTGGAGCAGAAGTAAGACAGTCTCCTGTGACATACCGTGCAAAGTTTACGAAACTGCTGAAACCAGGCTAAGAGGTCTTTGCAAACGTTATCCGAGGACAAGCGCCTAACTCCACTGACTGGAGATCACAACACACTTTAGATCCCAAGTATGTGGTATGGTCTGAAGAACCAACCTACCCTACTGTATCTGACGGAAAACGTCCTGATGGAGGCTCTTCTACACTTTATAGCAGGACAAATATTGTCTGGAATGCTACGGCATCGTGTACTTAGTGAGTTCGCATTATGCTTCTCACATCACGCACGACTGGTTGTGCCGCAAACAAAGCTCAAGCAATCAAACCGCAGAAATATCTCCGCTCTGCGAATTTATATTGTTATCACTTGCCCTTGAAACTCACAGAAACAGCGAACACCAAGTGACAGGGTACTCTTATAGTAGCAGAGCGTACTTCCTGCAACACTTTTCCTCTGTATAAAAAAAAAACGGACTGTTCCCTTTAGGAGGACATTCTGCAGGCTACCGATGTTCATAGTGCGTGGACAGAAGTTGATAGGCATACTTAGCAGGCAAGGTTAGAATGCATACGATATATATATATATATATATAGAGAGAGAGAGAGAGAGAGAGATGCATTGTTGCCACAGTATCTGCAGTCAGTCCGCTACACAGCAAGGCCGTCCCCGATTGATCAGTAAAATTGTAGCGATAAGCATTTGTCGTTTACGATTCCTCTTGCGTCTACAAGTGCAGGCAGCGTGGGTGACGATGCGCAGTGTGCGAGGCATGTCTACTTGATAGAGGGAGATGAAGTAATCGCTATTATCTATGCCTGCGGCCGTATTGCTTTCCCAAGGGGCGAGGCATTAGGACAAGGTAACGTCTGCGAGCCGGACCTCCAAGTTATTAGCCTACATTGTCAGAAAAAAAGAGGCTAGTTACTGACCGTTAGGAATTCGGCGATGGCAGCCGTAGGCCAGGCAAATAAGCCTATCCCGCAAAAGACTCGGCAGTCTAGGAGGCCGTAAGGCCGACGTGGCGCTCGTCAGAGCGCTGAGCTTTTTGGCCTTCGATCGTGGCCTTCGGTCGCTCCTGTAGCAATGGTTGAGGATTTGCGCTAATCTAAAGGTTGGCACATCGGTCGGTGACGGCGGGCGGGCCAGTTAAGCCAGCAGTTCTATTGCTCGCATCGTGACGATCTGGGCCAGTTGCACCGTCAATCTTACTACTGCTACTAGGAGTTATCCTAGTAGGATTCCTGTGCGCCGCCAATCGATCCGACGAGCGAGGCGCTAACGAAAATAGGCACTATTGCACTGAGTTGATAGTTTCTAATAATAATAATAATAAAAATAATAAATGATCATGTTCGCCATGCAGCCAACCTGTTGATTCTGACGGTATATACCCTCTAAGCTGTCTAAATAGGTCCCGACAAACATACAAGACACGCTGAACTCAGCGCTATAGTAACAAAAGTCCTTAGCAGGGCAGGGATATCATCCACACCCGAGCCGAGGTGTCTTAATAGCAACAGTCAGCTGCGACCTGACAGGGTCACCATTCGGCCGTGGGCACACGGAAAAAGCCTTGTATGGGATGTATTCGTTTCATGTACGGCGACCTTGTCGTATCTACACCGCAGCACAGTTGAATCTGGATATGATCTGCAAAACGCGCGGATTCTGAAAAACGAAATAAGTAGTCTCGAGCTATCAAACAGCTACCACCTTGTACCTTTTACATTGGAGACACTTAGCCCCATCAGCATAGGCACAGCAAAAATCCTGAACGAAATCGAAAAATGTATAGTAGACGTTACGGGCGATGTGAGGCCATGGTTTTGAGAAAGATGATGTTTTTGGTCGTTTGTAGGGGGGACGTGGTTTCTATCATAGGCGCCATGAACTGACAGGAGGCAAGCAGAGCCTGATGAATCTTGCTTAAACGGTCATACGTCGCAATTGTAATAATAATAACGGTTCATCATTAAGACATCGGGCGTATGGGGACGGGAGTCCATGGTCTTAATGCAGATCATGGAGAAGTCAAACTGAGACATCTGCCAGATCATGGAGAAGTCAAACTGAGACAAACGATATAGATGGTCCCTGAGGCAGCGCATTGCCTTAGAAGATCAGCGCCAGAATGGTTTGTCACACGCTCCCCATGGGAGAGGCCTGCAGGAACTAATGCACTTGTATACATATGAAGTTGAATCTCTACATTTATCGACTAGATTTCGTGGTGACAAAAACATAATGATGATGATTAATATTACTAGTATATCTTTATGAGACTGCCTTCTCCGGACGGCAGATTTATTTAAATTCAGTAATTCCTCATTAAGCTCGCTATTTCCATAATTACACATTTCAAGCAATAGTAAGTTCCTTTCGTCCCGTGTTGTCATGCTGATCATGGGCCTAGTAAGCAAAATGCACTGCAGGGCTTCTTAACGAGGTGGCTAACATGTGCCGCGTCGTAATCAAGAGGACGACATATAATATCAGGCTATCATCACTGCACAATTTCGACAACAAAAATATGTATAGTACCTTTATTATGAATTATATTACTATCTTGCTAGCTTTAAATAATTGGCTTTTCATAGCACTTGCCTACCGTAGTGAACGAAATTAAGGCTGTTTTATATTATTGGACAGCGCAAATCCAGCATATATATATATATATATATATATATATATATATATATATATATATATATATATATATATATATACATATACATATATATGCACTAGCTGCCCAGGCCAGCTGCTACTGACCTGTATGGTCTAGGAGGGCATGCGTCCAATAAGTTGGCTTCGTCTTATTGGATGGACGAGTTTACAAACTCAATATAAGTATTAGATATTGAGAACTACATTGGAGCCGGTGGAGTGATGTATGAGTCACTCGCCGACGACCTCAATATAATTAAGTAACGTCGACCGCGTTGATATATGCCAGATGCTGAAAGCCGCTGTTGACGGAGTCTTTTTCTGGGCCGCAAAAACGGCATAGAGATCTCTGTCCCCACTCAGAGAGATGATTCGCTAACGATTAGTCGCGAGTATAAGCGTAACGATCAAAGGATACCTGGTGTAGGTACAGTGCGCGATCTCGGTGTTCTCGTTTCGAGCGACCTCAAGTTCCGAGACCACATCAACCAAGCAGCCAGGTCTGCTTCTGTTTTTTGTAATCTTATCTTGCGTCTATTCAACCTAGAGCAATCAAATGTATATGTAAAGTTGTATAATTATCTAGTTGTGCCAAATTTATTCGCACTGTTCTGCGATATGATGACATGGTTTGGCATAATAATACCGCGTTGCCCTTGGTTCACACAAAATGTGTTGCAGCCATTACCACTTATATTAAAGGCGTTATATTGAATTGGAATAGCGGTTATTTTCGAAAAAAAATATCATTACGGTGTCGACCTTTTGCTAGTGCACCTAGCATTTCCATAAATTCGTGTAGCCAAGCATCAGTAAATTTTACATAGGTGTTAGACCATGACTGACAAGAACATAAAACGTGAGCAACATAAATTAATGGATACATGTTAGGTCCCAAACTAGGTCTTGAGGTTTGGAAATAGAAAATGGTCGCAAGTAGCTAGAGATCATTTGGAGAATAAGGTGGATGGGGTAACAGCTTTACGAAAAACTGCTGGAAATTTATTTTTCGTGTGTGCTTTTGATCGACGGCTAACAATCACGGCATCCGCCTCGCACACAGGTGTTTCATTTCTAATCGTTCGTGCAGTATATTACGAGCCCCAGGTATCTTACCTACCTCGAGTTAGCGATCTTTCAGCACGACACAATAGATGTTTGCAACGATTGTTTGGAATAGTGGTTTTAACTGGCTGCTTCACATTTAGTTGATGTCCGGACCAACTTGGCTTTGGTTTTAACAACTGTCTTTTAAGCAACGCATTTATTATCTATAACTGTATTATGCGGTTGTAATAAATGCACATTTATAAAACAACTTGTACTTTCTGGATGTATAAAATTACTTAGGAACACACTTTCTTGGGATTAGCAAAAAATAAGCCTTACAAAAAACGATTATTTATGTATCACAAGTCTGGTTTCTTAGGTATATTTAAGCAGAGACATGTGAAGTACGCGTGCTTACACATAAAATGTCCTTCCTTTGTCGATGATGCTCGGATGCATTAGTGCAAAACCGTATACGGGAATCAGCTTCACGAAATATTTAAGTCATGTTCATCGCGTATGTTATCAATGAAACGCACTTTTAATAAAATTGCGCACGGCAGGCTTGCTTTGATTTTTCTAGTCGTACAATTTAGACGTATAGGTCTCGTGTCCGATAACATTTGTTCGAGATTTGCTTAAAAGGCAGTAATTTATCTTCTTGTACGTGGCATTATGTTAATATAAGTTGGGTAATGTAACGGCCCTTCACAAAAACTAACACCACCTCTTCTTTCTGCGGGTCTAGTTTCTTCTAACTGAATCAACACTACGGACTCTTTTTTCACTCTATTGGCGTAATATTAACTAACATTAGCTAACGCTTTAACGCTAACAGGGTTCCAGATCAAGTTTGCCAGGTTTATATGGAAAGGAAAAGCAGGAAAGGGGCGGGGTAGAATGGGTATACGATAACTCAGGGGCGAGTGGGCTATTGGCAGAAGCCAGGGCAGGGCTGTTAGACACAAGGATACAAAGAGCTAAATATAAGGAGAGGCAAAGTACAGGATGTCGAGCATGTGGGCTAGGAAATGAGTCAATCGAGCATATTGTTAAAGAATGTGCAGCCTTGGGGGGGGGGAGCAGAGATATAGAGCTGTCGGATGACCAAATGTTAGAAAGGACCTGGTCGAAATTACAGAGGAGAGGCTATTCCAATGGAAAGAAAATGCTCAGTAGGTATTGAAGTATACATTGATTATATGGATGCGTAGGTAACACATGTTGTTACTCTGAGCGCCCCTGATATTAAAGGATGGCATGTGTATTTAGGTTTACATGCAAAGCAAATAATAATTCAATTAAAATATATATATATATATATATATATATATATATATATATATATATATATATATACAGGACACACTGACCTATATATACTGGTACATATAGGTGCGCGTGTAGGCATGTGCTTTTTAATAACTTGATTATATAATGCAATCAATGACATTTTGCTGATTTGTGGACGTGATGCACTGACGTTGGAAATTCCTAAAAAAATACTAGCTTCAAAAAAATTATCTATTTATGCAGGCAATGTAATCCAACCCGGTAACAGACATTGCGTTTAACTCTGTGCTAATGTCGCTTCAATGTACTCGATCGTCGCGTAGACAATAGCAACAATGATGGTTACAGACAGACTCATTAAACGTCAATTATCTCAAAGCAAAATTCTCTCTATATATACAGGTAGTTCAATAAGTTCTTAGAATGAGCTTTTTAGAATTCGAATTTTGGCGCGCTTCCACCGCTATTAGGAACTGCAACTTTTCGACTGCCAGCAGTCAAAATATTATGGTGATTGGCCGTTGCGATTTCGTTTGATCGCTTTTCCCGTGCAACGTATCGGCGTGATTTTGAAAAATGGAGAAAAAAGAGTTTTGAGTGGTTATCAAGCATTTTATTTCATTTTCAGGTGACTCTGCGCCATGTTTTGCCACTGTTTCCAACTGGATTTATGAGTTAAAAAGAGGTCACAGGAGCACCGGGATGAACTACGTTCAAAACGCCCAAAAACGGCAACTGATTAGGAAAACGTGGAAAAATTGCGGAAAATCGTTGCCGCAGATAAGCGAGTGAACATTAGGGAGATAGCGGAGGCCTTGGGGATCAGTTTGGGTAGTGTGCATTTCATCCTGCACGAAAACTTGAAGATGAAAGAGCTCAGAGAAAAATGGCTGCCGCATTTGCTCAACCAAGGCCAAAAAAACGCGCCTGTTTTCGCTTCACAGCGAAATTTGGCCAAGATGTCGAACAATCCGTCGGATTTTTGGCGCAGATTCATGACCGTCGATGAAAGCTGGGTCCATCACTACACTCCCGAGACCCAAGAAGCATCTTGCCAATGGTGTGCACCTGATGAAGGACCTCCGAAGAGGGTGCGGACGACGGCATTGACCGGAAAGGTGATGGCTACAGTTTTTTAAGACCAACGTAGAATAATGCTGGTCGACTACCTTAAGAGCGGTAAAACGATCACAGGAGAATATTAGGTAAGACTGTTAGACTGCCTTTAGCAAGAACTCATCGTGAAACGGCCCGCTTTGCAGAAGAAGGTTGTCCTGTTTCACCAGGACAATGCTCCTGCACACAAGTCCCGGCAAGCATCGGCAAAACTGGCCCAACTGAGGTTCGAACTTATTGAACAACCTTCCTATTCTCCAGACCTGGCCCCCTCTGATTATTTCCTCTTCGGACATTTGAAGAATAGTCTCGGTGGAAAGCGTTTTTCCAGCAATGAAGAGGTTAAGGCTGCTGTCAATGCCGATTTTCAGTCTAAAGACGCGGAATTCTACTTAAGAGGTATAAAAGCTCTGAAAGCTTGGTGGGAAAAGTGTATTGAGCATCTCGGGGAGTATATCGAATAAGATAAATTTAAAAACATGATTTGGAAAATTCTTGGTTTTCATTCTAAGAACTTATTGAACTACCTGTATATATATATATATATATATATATACATTAATTGATACGTACGTGTATTTATGTGGCTACTTTTCCAGAAACGAGTTGCTTACGCTGTTAGGCGACTTTAATCATTAACGGACGGCAGCGTGAAAAGGGTGGGCAGTTTGAACGCCTGTTCGTCGTTGGTTGCCTGGGTGTACATACATATGTGTGTGTGTGTACCTGTACGGATCTGTTACTACGAGATTCTGAAACGAGTTCCTGCACTAAACAATAAATCTTATAATGACCAATGAGCATTCAGTTCCGCGCGTCGCTGTGTTGGTCAGCGATTAACATGTGCGGCAGATGCTGCTTGAGCTGGATATACGTTGCCTCTGTTGTTGTTGTTGTTGTTATTGTTGTGGTTGTTATTGTTGTTGTTGTTGTGGTTGTGGTCATCGCCGTCGTCGTCACCGCACGGCGACGAAATTCACTTCCGCATGCACGATTACAGTGTGTGCTACATGCGTAACCAAGAGGTAGGTAGAGAGATGGCGATATAATATATATGGAGATAATATATATATTATATATATATATATATATATATATATATGTATAATATATATAGAGATATGATATATATATAGATATATATATATATATATATATATATATCTATATATATAGATATATATATGTATATAGTAGATATATATATATATAGATATATATATATATATATATATATATATATATATATATAGATATTTATATATATATATATATATATATATTTATATATACAGAGAGACAGAGGGAGGGACCGAAGGGGCATCTCATCACGTTTTATACGTGTACACACGTGTGAGCGTCATGCTCTGCGTTGTGTTGTTGCTACTGCTGCGACTGTTATTGTTCTTGTTCTTGTTGCTGCTGCTGCTGCTGTTGTTGTTGTTGCTACTGCTGCTATTGTTGCTGCTGTTGTTGTTGCTGCTGCTGCTGCTATTGTTGCTGTTGTTGGTGCTGCTGCTACTGCTGCGGCCGTTGTTGTCGTTGTTGTTGTCGTCGTCATCGTAGCGGCCGCAGTTGTGTCGTTTAGTTTCGAAGCGCTAGGAGAATACGAGCAATAGCAATTATTCTAGCAGCGCACGTTTCGCCCGTCTACGTTAGGCTGCCATGGCAGGGGCGGCATAGGCCGCGTATGCTCGCTCGCTCGCTTGCTTGCTTGTCTGTCTGCTTTTTGCTGCCTTGCTATGTGGGCCGCGCGTGGCCATTATCATTATGGGGTTCGCTGCTTGCTCGCAGAAACTTATCCCAACTACTACTACTACTGCTATTACTGGGATTATTGTTGCAATTATTATTATTATTATTATTATTATTATTAATACTACACTACTACTGATCCTCGATGTCGTTGTTATAGTAGACATGCTACGGAGCTGAATGATACGAATACTGTTGCTGAGGCTAGCGCTGCGTTAAGCAATTAAACTGATCGTGTTTTTGTATCAATGCGTGCTTGCTTGTGTATGCCAGTAGTTTTGTACGTTTGCAGAAACAAATGTAGATATATATATATATATATATATATATATATATATATATATATGTACGTATGCACGCATACGTAGAATAGAATAGAAGCTCCTTTATTCACGAAATTAGACGTAGGGAACAACAGGGTCGATGGAGGAACCTGCGCAGTCGCCCTTATATGTTTTTTGGCGTACATACATGTATAAGTGGGTGGGTGGGTGTGTGTATATGTAACTACAATAGCCGCTTGAACAGAAACAACGCTGGTAACCGAAACTGAAGCCACCGCCGTCAGCACAACGGCAGCAAATGGGGGTTCAATTCGTTTTGCCCCCAGATGCTGAACAGCATAATGGCCCGATGCAGCGAGCATTATAATTCGTGTAATTGCTGCTGTTGTTGTTGATGCTGCTGTTACTGCTATTTTTGTTGATGCTGCTGTTACTGCTATTTTTGTTGATGCTGCTGTTACTGCTATTTTTGTTGTTGTTGATACAGCTATTTTTATTGTTTTTTTCTGCTGATATAATTGATATTGTTGTTATTGTGGTTGCTGTTGTAATATTGTCGGCCGGTAAAACCTCTACCTAATTGTCTCTCCCATATCTCTTTATTGGTACGAAAAAAAGACACGCTCTAAACGACTTTCTCGATCATTCTAAAAGGAGCTCTAAAACTTGTCGTAGCGCTGGTGTTAACATAGGCACCTGCTAGTGAGTTCGCGATTTAACATGGGCAAATGGCCAGTGTCATCATAGCTTGTGACACGAAAATGACGACATGGTCGTTGCGGACCATGCGACTAGCCACATTATATTAGGCCTCCATATATTCAATTATATATACATACTGTATGCAATGTCTATAACGCCGCCAGTTTTAGCGTTCTGATATGCGCAATTTTGTAAATATGTACTGCGCCGTACTATTCACCTGAGTTTATTTCAACGGCGGGTGTTGTGGTCTTCAGTCACCTGCCCTACCCCGTTACGTTAACATCTATGCATACCCTCGATACGCAAACTCTATATGGGGAATTTACGCAAACTTTATGGAAAAATTGCAGGATATATGATCTTCACGCGCCTTTGAAAATGGTAGCATCGCTTTGCTTATAAAGTCATTTTTTGTGTTTTCTCATTCAAAGCACTATGAATCACAAAATTACTGTAGCGGCGATTTCGATTTTTTGAAAGGCGTTTACTGTGCAAGTGATCACTATGTTAATTCTCTTTTCTGGAGAAGCGTGCAAACTCCGATATTACCGTTATGAATCTTTACAGTTTGGTCCTATATTTATCGCTCATTTTCTCAATTTTTACTAGCGTACGTGTTGTACATTATTTTTCGACATTTAAGGGTAGTATTTGTAGGCTGTGGAGTTTTTGTTAGATTTATCTAGAGACTTAACATAATTAACTTATCTTATGCAAGTTTTTGTCTGTTGTCATTTCCTAACGCAAGCTGACACCGAAAACGATTGTAAATTAGGCCTAAAAATAGCTTTATATTTACATAATCAAAAGTCTGCGTAGCCATTGCGCAATACTCTCCTATCTTCTGGTAGGCAGGTTCGTTTTGGGTGTTGCGATCTATTTGTTGTGTTTAAACATGTCAAGAGTATATGGATGTAACGTATTAGAAAAAAAAGAAAACGCACTTCAGTTGCACACTTGGGTCCTGCACTTGCATTTGTTTCTAAAAAGCAAAAAAATCAAAATGCAACATTTCCAAATAGAGCTAGACGAGTTCCACAAAACGGCGAATAGTTGGAAACCACTCGACTCTGGAATGACAGCGTGGAAAGTCCTGCCTAGGCCAATTCCGGAAAAAATCTGTTCGTCGGCTCTCCGAAGAACATGCCTAATATGTGGTTCGGTTGAGTTCACACATACACCAGGAAGAGTCCGATCGTCGTATCCCGCATATTTAGTATCACACACATCTTGCTCTAGTTGTGCATTACGCAATTGCTGCATTATTGCTTAACGGCTTACGCTTCAGAGCAATTTTTTTAAGATAATGGGTATGCGCTCGTTTCGCATTTAATTTAGGTGAGTTCACGTATATTTCCTAGTAGGTCTTTGTGTTAGGTTCTATACAGAATTCCTACGGGCGTAGAATTCAACTGCCTTCTTCTGGAACCTGTGTAAAGCACTCCGTTCACTTTCAGCTGTGGTTCCGTACTAATTTTGACCGTAGGCGTACTTGAACCATTGTCTAAAATGCAGCGTTAGAAGATTCTAACTGTTCTGACCTTTGGAAGGCCATTGTAGGCCGCGTGCCAGGTTATTTATCATCGAGCATCCGTATGAAGCAGACGTTCTAGAAGCAAAGCAAATTGTCCTGAGAAGGACTCAGTCTATTCGTGATGCTCGCTACATACATATGTATATATATATATGAACAGGTGAATTATTCATCATTTATTAAGGAATACAAATTGAGCTACAATTGTCTATATGAACGTATGTAAATATATATATATATATATATATATATATGCAAATTTACGTCTCCGCTACGGCGTGCCCAATTGTATCACTGCTGATAATACTTAAGAATGGTAATAACAGTATTGCATGTTACACAAGTATTCTTGCAAACAAGTGATTCAATGAGGTTATCGATCAAGTTAGATTTCTGCAATGCCATCGACATTTAAAAATTACAACATAGTTGACGAAGCTGAGAAGAGCATCATTTAGTGTCTAGCTATTATAAGCTTGCCTCACTCACACCTAACAAAGCACAAAATCGACTGGAGTTATGGTCGGAGGCAGGCTACGGCGGGTAACCTCTTGGACCCTGCCCTAATTAGCTTTCGTGTTTCATACCTAGTAATACTGTTACATGGTCTATTTGACGTGTGTTTCTTACTCGGTGTAACGCTAGGTAAGCCAGCATATATGATGGCGGCAGATTATTAATGTCAGCCAAAATCCGAAAAAGAAGAGGACTCAGCGTAAACTGAATCGAAATACGAGGTGGTAGATGTCGGCGGTACATCGTAAGACCACGAGAAACAATCCGAATTATGACGGGCACGTCAATAAAAACTAAACAGTGTCCATCCAAAGAGCTCTTAGGACGATGGGCTGGATTGTACACACTCGAATCGGAAGTTTGTGAAGTCCATATATTGAAAAAGCCATATAATCGATTAGGCATACGGGAAGATCGTAGTCAGATACGGGATGGTCTCATATACGGCGGCCGCATCTCTCTTCAGAAAAGTATTTTCAACTAATCTAGTGATACATTTTGTTTGCGCCTATTGTACCGAAAATGCTTAGCCGGTAAGGAAACTGATTAAACGCATACAAATTATAACGGGTCAACGATAGGGCAATTTCTTATGCATTTGGAGCACTTGGGGGCAATGCTTAGTCAATCAAGTTTTTCGTAAAATAAATGTGATAAGAAAAACGGTAGCTAATGAGGCAACACCTTTGGCCATAAGCTAAACACCGACTGTTCAAGGCAATCTTAATTATGAAAATTCTGAAAACGTAGTCATCGATCTAGTACGAGAGAGAAAGAGAAAGAGCAATCAGTCCTCCAGGAGGATAGTTTGTCATGAGGATAGCAAGGAGTTGTCTACTTGGGACTTTACTTTCTAAGATCTGGCATCACCGTTGGGACTATCGGATTGAGCACAATCACACTCTATAGTACGCTGCTGCTCGGTTAGACCTAGGCTGACGCTGCATACGGTCAATAACTCCTGGTTTGACAGTCAAGGAGTTGTCGGACGTTTCGCCATCCGATCGGACGTTTTGCCGACGCTCTTCGGGAAGCAAGGCTGGATGGAGGCTTCAAAGCTCGAGACCGTCGAGGCTGACCGGTAGCTAGAGCTAACGTATCAAGGAGAGCAGAGATATAGAGCTGTCGGAGGCCCTATCTCTAGGACCAAATGTTAGAAATGACCTGGTCGATATTACAAAGAAGAGGTTGTCACAATGGAAAGCAAATACTCAGTAGTATGTATTGAAGTAGACATGGATTATATGGATGCGTAGGAAATATATATGCTGCCGCTCTAAGCGCCCCTGATATAAAAGGGTGACATGTGTATTTAGGTATGCATGCCAAGCGAACAATAGATCAATCAATCAATCAAGGGAAATGTCCAGACACACTTCCGCACATCTCAGCAAAACTGAAATGAAGCTCTTGGGGGTCTGCAGGTATATTGAGTGCTAGACTTTCTCAAGAAGGACGTGATTCTTTGCACACCAAGCAGAAAATAGCGCAGCAAGAGAAAAGC
Organism: Dermanyssus gallinae; assembly: GCA_003439945.1. Lineage (NCBI taxonomy): Eukaryota > Metazoa > Arthropoda > Arachnida > Mesostigmata > Dermanyssidae > Dermanyssus > Dermanyssus gallinae. Next base: position 648,143 of record QVRM01000121.1, on the reverse strand, counting down.
CGTCTGGGCGCTTTCTAAAGGCAGACGAGCGTCCACCTACGAAAGACGAGACGTCATACGACCAGCGAAGCGTTTGGGTTATTCCCCGTGTCGGCGAAGGCTGTGGCGACGCCTTGTGTTTCATCTTTCGTTATCCCTCAATAAAGAAAATTGGCACTTACTGGCGTTAATCCCTATACCTGTAAAAGCAGCTGATTCTGATAAATACTGAATTAATTTAACTGCGTTATCCGTTACAATTGTAGACACTATTATTATTATTATTGTCGTCGATGTCGTTCAACTCGTTGTTGCTGGCCGTGCTGGCAATCTACTTGAAAGCGGAATGAGATTCTAACCGGGCTCTCGTTGTTTTTCTTGTTCCTATTATCAGCGGATGTTTTTATCATCGGGTCAAATGGGCTCTCTTACGGCCGTGCCAAGAATAACGACGGCAACAAATGCAGCCCGTTCTTGGTAGTACCACTACTCTCGTTTAAATTGTCGTTATTATTTTATTCGTCCTACAATGTATCTGACGCTCTCTGTGCCATACGTATAGTGGCAGACACAGTGTTCAACCTAATGAGTTCTTTGTGGCAATACGGCGTAAACACGTTATAGGACTGCTTGCCCACACACGCACCTCGCTGGCATTGCGGCCGAGGGCTTCACGTGATCGTAGGGCACACAACGTTCTAGAAAGGAAAGTCGGGAACTTGGGATGAGTTTTTTTTTCACAGCGTGCACAGCTGCTCTACGGTGGGCGCCATGAGTTAGGGAAATCCTGTATCGACATTTGCGTCCAATGACCACGACACCCTCGCAATTAGAAGTATTTCGTTTGCTTAATGCTTTTATTACAGAAACGACAAGACTAAACTAACAAAGAAAGCAGAGTACTAGACAAACTTTAAAAAAGTAGTACTAAACTAAAATCTCGGAAAAAGTGATGAACGCTTCTAAAGCTTACGCTGTCTTGTTGATCAGTCTCTAGAACAGCGGACTAAGCGGTCGACAGTAGGCCAACACCATACAACGAACGAACGCAAAAATTACAAGAAAAGTAGCCGCACACGAACTTGTGCAGTTGTCTGCGGCAATATATATATATATATTTATATATATATATATATATATATATATATATATATATATATATATATATATATATACAATTTGATTTATTGAGTTGTTTACATCTGTCATGGCCTTGCGTCCGAGTTGACGCAAAAACGGTTGGCGTATTGCGCTGATGTGTGCTGGAGCCAACAAGGAGAAACTGTATACGGCGGAGCACAGAGATTATTTAATCAAAATGTGACGTCATTTAAAACTGGTCTTCGCCAGTTGACCTCGTTATTCCGTGGAAAGGCGCGTTTTGGGCTAACTACTACAGAGAAACGACTACAGAGAATATAGTGTGCTTTAATGCAAGTGTTTTCGAAAGGCAACATATAGATGAGTGTCATGCCAACTAAGCGCATGGGATAAGACGATTTAGAAACATAAACACTGAAAAATCAACATTTTATTTAGACGAAGAGTTAAATCGAATTTAACATGTTTATTTATTTGTTATCAGAAACGGTGTCGGATGGAAAGGCACCCCCCCCGAGCTTAAATCCGTGACCGAACTGTTTAAAGAAGCTGACAAAAAAACAGCTGCGTCGCCTGATTCAGAACGAGGATCTGTTTGACGTAATGTTTGAGATAAAAACAACGTCGAGTTGGGCAGGGTTCGCCATTAAGCCTTGAACCCGGACTACCAATGCTAAAGTGCCGCACCTGTTTCAGTGGAGCCTTGCGAAACAATTGAACAAATGAGATCTAAAACTGTGTTGAAGCAAATTTGCGTAATCAAAATACTTTGTGCACGTACTGTAAATTGTAATGTACGCCTTTTATGATAAGTAAAAGAGCATTTCAACTAATTTAGCTAAAATCATATATATATATTTTTTATTAAATGACTTTTTATGTTAGCACTTTGGAGTGAACAATTATCTTCGCGTTAACGTGTGGTTACGGGTTCTCTAACCCGGGATTAGCCCAGTTCAAGCCCCGAACAGATGCTGCGTTTCCTCGTTGGATGTCAAGCGACAGCCTCTGACGCAAAAATTGCGATGCTCTTGAGTCTCCCGTGGAGAGATTAAGGCTTCTACCCACGCGCTGAATCAATTTCAATGTAAGCGGGCCTGGTCCTCCCATTGCTTCAAAAGCCAACGGATATAATTGCTGCGGATAACCAACGCCAGAGTATTTTCTACATTTGTTAGCCTCTGCTAACCTAGACGCATGACCTGCTTGGTCCGCACCTGCACCGACCATCGAAGGGGCTAATGAATCGGTTACAGTTGCGTCCCAAACAAGCATGCGACCACGCTCAAAAGGGGTTAGAGTAAGACCGTCAGGCCTTTTCCGTCATCTCTGGATAGACCCGGAGGTTCTAGTACGCACGAAAAGCCAGCAGATCTCAGTGCTCGACTGAAAGTGTCATTTAATGCCGAGTGGCGTACTCTTCGACCTGCACTTAAGGCGCATGATAAGTTATGATGCGCCAACGCGTCTACAAGGTAACCACAACGACATCGATGAGGGACAACTAGGTCGACACCAAGACGCAATCCTGTGCTGATGCGCGTCGTCTCATCATGCAAAAGCGTCCCTATTCGTGAACAGGGTAGGGCATGTAACCAGGCTCTAGCCCCTTTACTACTAACGGCTCGAAGCCTGGCTTTGTCAGCCACGGTGGGGGCTCTATTGATCAGGCTTGTTAATCGCTTTTTTTGCAGAGGGTCCGTCCAACTGCTCTGTGTAGTTCTTTCATCGGGAGGGGAGTCAAACAAAGACAACAATCTGTCGGTCAGTTTTTGTAGTTCAGCGCTATGAGCTTCCCATCCATCCTTATCCAATAAAGCCCTAACCCTCTCCGAACCCTGAGTCAATGATGACACGATCGCGGGTCCAACCATCATGACCGCGTCCGGCATACCTAAGCCGCCTAGAGAGATCGGAAGTATTACCTGATCCCTTGCCACAGCGGTAAACTGAAGATTTAGTATCTCCTCTAAAATGCCTAAGCTAAGATCATTAAAAGGCTGTAAAAGTTCAGGCGATGAGGATAAATTGCAACCTCTAACTAGGTGTGTTAATCTGCTGAAAAGCAAGATCTAAGGAGAAACAGACCGCAGTGGGCCCCCAATTAGGATAGTCTGCCTGTGGCGAAGTTCAGTTTGTCTTTCCGGCTGGCTAGTGCTTTTGTTATCCTATCCGGCAGCAAGGGCACACCTAGCAGCTTCAGGTCAGCCTTGGCAACAACGCGACAGCCAGGCAGTAGGCCAAAGAGGCCCGTTAAATCTAACATTTCAATTCCGTTATGATCCGTAACATAGACTTCACATTTGCCCGGATTCAGAGCCAGGCCACTAATCACACCAAAGTCAATGACTTTTCGAATATCGTCTAGTACTGTTGGGAGGTCTCCGCCTAGAACGCCGTCATCCAGATACCAGGCATTAAGGGGGGATCGCAGTGTATCCACCATATCCTTGATACACAGACAGAAAAGTGGAGGACCTAAGGGATCGCCCTGCTAATGACCTGTTTGCGATAGCATCGTGTTATAGGTCATGACCAGATGTGATAACTGACCGTAAGCCAGATTCGTCTGGTGAAACAGTAAGGGAACCCACGTTTTGATAGATTGGAGTGGATGGTCTCGTCGAACGCTATTAAAAGCGTTTCGGAAATCCAGTTTGACCATCACCGTCGGTACTCTGCGCGATTGCAGAAATGTACGGGCACAGTGTACTGCTACCTCTGTACCGCCAGAGGTAGCGAATCCTAGCTGGTGATCGCCAAGAGCTGCCAACACAGCATTTTTATTATCTTGACAGCTGATTTTGGCTGCCAATCGGCGAACGACCGAGGAACAGGCGATAGGACGTAATGAACCATCTTTTTCTTTAGTGCAAACATCCGTGCTTCGTAGATAAATGGTATAAAACAGGATGGGAGCAAGCCCCATCTGAGCACATCAGCTACTTTGGCAATGGCGTCAGCTAATCGCTCAGCCGTGCTGCCCAGTGCGCCAGACAGTAGGTCCTGAAGTAGACGGGGTCTCATAGAATCCAGGCCGGCAGCTGAACTCCGACTGAAGGTCTTCATGGCATTTAGTATCTCGTCGCGCGAGGTTGAAGATGGCAGTGTAACAGCCGGGGGTGTGGGCATGGTTAGATCCCGAGGAGCCTGAGAGTGCTTGTAGCGGAGTGCTTCCGTATTTTCGTTTACTGGCGCTAGAATATCCTCGGAGCTCACCAATCTAGCTGCGCCTGAGAAATCGCCTTCAGTGCTTTTCTAGTGTTGCTGCGGACATAGAGATTTACGAAGCAGCAGCAATGAGGTGCACTGCGTGGCGGGTTAGACGAGTGATAGATCGACATATAAATACGGCCTTTGCAGCTCACAAATTTCATCACGTTATTTACAACGTGAAGGGTTTTCATAAACCGCAGAATAGATCTCGATGCAGACAGTGCTGAGACAAATGTGATGAATACCACGCTGCTCTGTCGTTCATCGTAAATCCCTAGAAAAGTAAGAACAGTTTCCAATGTTATATAACCTTGTACTAGTTGAGAGTAAAGTAATTGTAACCGAAGTATTCTGTTTACGGATCTATCATCAGATATAGTATTTTTAAAACGATAGAGGCTGGCGATTTGTTTAATACAGATAAGGAGTATATATATATATATATATATATATATATATAAGAAATCTACACAAATACAGCCTCTGGAGGCATATAATATCACAAATATTTTTAAACGCTTCCATTTCTAGCATTGTCTATCACTGGGCAAAATCAATTTATATAAATATATATATATATATATATATATATATATATGCTGCAAGCCTTTGACTGTAGCCCGCCTCCAGCAGCCTTATTGACTGAAACACATAAGTGAGTCGGTCGCATTTACTATTGTACTAAAGTGCAACGGGAGCTCCTCTCTTTTGCTATATTCGTCATGTTCCGACGTCAGTATCATCATCATCACCATTTTCTATCGCTTGATGAGACAGAAATTCAGGCTAGAACAGCGATTACAATCGTTACGGTTCCTTTGCTATCGTTGTCGTAGACGTTGCTGTTGTCCTTGTTTTTGCTATTTGTTGTTGTTTCGATGATTTTCTGTAAATAATAATAGTAGGTGGATGGTAATGCATCAAGGTAATGCAATGCAGTTTTGTCCGATCATGACCGGCGATTATAGTCCACTCTGGTATTCACCTCATCATTTAAGCTGGTAACCATCAAAACCAATATCGGCCTGACCGGTCTAGGTCTTGTGAACCCACGACCTCCCGAATGCAAGGCTATGGCTCTGTCACTAAGCTAGCTTGCTCGGTATGTTCTGCGATTGTTGCTGTTGTAGTCGTCGTCGTCGTCGTCGTCGTTGTGGTTGAGCTGCGTTGCTGGGGTGGTAATGCTATAAATCTTATAATTTTATTATATAACATTTTTATGTTAGCACTTTGGAGTGAACAATTGACTTTGCGTTAACGCGTGGTTACGGTTTCTCTAACCCGGGATTAGCCCAGTACGACAATGTGCCCCGAACAGATGCTGTGTGTTTCCTCGTTGGATGTCGAGCGACAGCCTCTGACGCAAGAATAAATCGTATTATTACAGATTACATAGCATTGATATTGTTGCTGTTGTTGTTATTGTAGATTTTGTTTCTGTTAATCGTCGATCGTCGATTGTGGACAGTCCAGAGACAACGCGCTAACGAAGAAACCTTGTAGAAGGTGTCGTCGTCGTTGTTGTTGCTTTTTGTGCTTGCTGTGGCTTGTTATCGCGTATATCGTGTATCGCTTGGAGTAGTTGGAGCACCACCAGTTAGACTGGCAATGATGGTGGTGGTGGCGCTGGTAATGGCGAGCGATGCGCACTTACCAACCACTGCCAACACTTCCCGCCATTGGTGGTGGTGGTGGTGGCTTCTGTTTATGGCTACGGCGACCGCGGTAGCTCCATTTTTCCACCTCGCCACATATCGATAGTGGCGGCGGCTTGCGGCCTCTGTGATATGCTAGTGAATGGCTGTCAGTGAGTCGGTGCGTGACTGAGGGAGAGACGAGGTGCGAGAGAGTTGCGGACAACGGCGCATCGCAGCGCGGAGTCGTGACGGACTTGGTTGACGTCGTCGTCATCGTCGTCGTCGAGCCCGGCCGTGGCAGACTGCATGACGCCATTGCCTGAGCGGCGTTGCCGACGACGTCACGAGACACCAGCCGGCAGTAGCGACAGCGATATACAGCAGCGCCACCGCGTCCCTGCTCTACCCCTGCCGCTAATATAAGCCAGGGGGAGATGATACATGCATATATTTCTGTATATGATGAACATGCATATCTTTTTGTATATCATGAACATGATATATATATATATATATATATATATGCTGCCGCTCTAAGCGCCCCTGATATAAGGGGTGACATGTGTATTTAGGCATACGTGCCAAGCGAACAATACATCAATCACTCATATACATGTATTTTTGTCTATGATGAAGATGATATATACATGTATATTCGTATATGATGAAGGTGATAAGTACATGTATTTTGGTTTATGATGAAGGTAATATATACACATACTTTTGTTGGTGTCAGCAAGCCTCGCCACGTGGCCACTGTTCAGAATGTATGATAATTGATGATGTGCCATTGCGTTCACCGGTTCCCCGCATCCGATGGGGCTCTACCAGCGTTCGCCCAGTCAAGGGCCGACACCAATCCTCATAATAATAACAATAATATTGTCGGTGACATTCACCTCCTATACTCAATGTGTCCGGCAGGGTACTTGGAAGAGCGTGCGGCCCGGCCCCACGTCCCCAGCTGACACTGATCTCATGCAGGCTATTGCATTGCCATTATGAGCCGAGCGGATCATTACGTTAAACTGCTTCTCGAACAGCAGAGTCACCCATTCAGAATGGAAACACGCGTTCTCCGATGTTGTACCTGGCCCGGTTGAGAGATCCTTTATTTTCTTCGTAAGGTCGCATTTTAAACTCTTTTAGACCGGCATCGTGTAGGAGTCTATTTGTAGTTTTTGCTGGTAGGGGACTGCTATATGCCATAATGTCGTCCTCACCCTTTAAGTCGCGTGAGCATGCGCATACTGGCTTGCATGCTCGGACTTATTTGGACTTTCTGCAGCAGCGGAATGTTACAGCAGGGCGATGCTCAATTCAATTTAAGAACTTAATAAAAAAGAATAAGATTAATTTACCCGACTATATTTACACACATATAAATACTTATATATGTATGTACATCGGCCACCAGCTGAAAAGGACAAACTTACACACCACCACCAGACAATAAAATGCCGTTTGCCTTGTCAATGTTTGGTATCATTAGGTTCGTCAGAACCTGTCACATTCGACGCAATTATAACGGCGGAAGCACATATTCTAGCCCCGGAATTGGTATCACCACAAGAGTGACAGTGGTTGAGTCCCTCGCTCTGAGTCGCTCATGTGTTCGCTTAGACATAAGGCTGCTGGGCGTCTTCGGTCTTCGTCTTCTCATATGAAAAACATTTAGACACGAACAGAGCTGAGTAAGAACGGCAGAGACGTCTCTCCCACGGCTTCGAAGTAATGCTAAAGTCATACCGAGTCTGGAGGGGTTGGGAGAAAGCCGGGTTTAGTAGGTATTGTATATGAGTCGCACACTAGTCACGCAGGCTGCTAGTGACGCACGTGCATCATGCATTCCCCTCATATATACAAGATAAATGATCAGCGACGCGCCCACTGCCTTGAGGAGTTATCGGTAACAGTCTCCACACTTCTTTCAAAAAGAGTGAAATGACCACAGATGAGGTCAACTGAGCTACCAACGAGTTCTGATGACTGTTGTGAAGCCGCGGGTTGGCCGCGTGTCCAATAGAGGGCCGTACTTCAACAAGTCGGCGCGCCCGCTCACACAATCAATTTAAAGCAAAACTGGTTAGACGACAATTTGGACGCATTCTTACTAAAACTCTTTTAGCCATCGAACAGTCCAGATTTAAATCCTTTGGATTTTCTTGTGTATAGCGTAGTTGAGCTAGGAGGAGCTAGTAACAAGTATCCATACCCTAATACTTTATCACTCACTGCGCACTCCCATTTTGTCAGCATTTAAGATATTATCCCAAGACACGGGGACGGGCATGCGGGCAGTGTCGGCCTCGGTTTGAAGTGGTTATTGAAGGAAACGATGGAATGAACGGTTCAAACCCATCATTCTAGGTGCCCTAATAGCACAAATCTGACGATTTTGCTACAAGCCACAATCTGTCTTGATTTAGATTACGCGTGTATATGTATACATATATGCATACACTTAATAACACTCCCACCACCACTGCGTGGCTCCTTCTAGCTAAAAGCGGCGCCTACTCTACCGACTAATTAAGAACGTGCAACATGCCCGCAAATGCATATTTGTTTCTTTTAATAATGATATTTAATATACGTAAGTCATAAATACATTTAAATGTCCATTATATTCACTTAGTCGAGCTGCTTAGTGAAGCTATCTTCGAGAAGTTACCACCAGAGTTCCCTGACATGGTTCCCCACGTCTGTCACGATTACATAGTTCATTGGGATCAATAAAGACATCCACTGTTTAGCACACTGCACCGTGCAGCGCGTAATGAGTTACAATGTGCCAGTTCGTACGATTATAAACCATACCACTGAGAGTCAGCAGCCATGCTGCCACAAGAACTGTTGTAGAAACCCTATATATCTTAACATGTCCGGCCCTCGGTGCATTGAAGATATACCTCACGGTGAGTTCCTAGCCCGTAGGGGACGGAGGATGGTCTAGAAAAACAAACAACCTCTAAACTACAACTAAAAAATGTTTTCAATTCTAGTTCGTACGAGTCGGAATTTACTTCATTTGTCATGGTCCAGGTTAAAAAACGTTTGGGTCTATCCAGGCGGAGAGTTGTACTCAGGGAGAGAAGCATCGGCCTTTTAATTCCGATGCTGGCTACCAGAGCTTTACACGTCCGTTCAGTAATATGCCGACGTAAGTGATTGGCTGAGTCAGAACAGAGAGAGAGCCCGAGGTTTGAACTGGTCCCACACAAAGCAAGGTCATTAACATAGAGCTGGATCTAACCTGGTCTGATCCGTACCGACTCGCGGTTTCCCACTACCCGACAAGGGAGCTTACTTAATAGCAAATGTAAGGGTATTATTCTGTGCAATGCCAGCGGTTTGCATAAAAGGGACTAGCTTGGCCCCTCTAAATTCTGATTGGACATTCCCGGAGCACGGCGCAATGTCCGTAACTACGTGCTTTATACATACATTGATACGTTAGGGGTATGAATTTAATAGATTTAATATGCATCGTAACATGGCAGCGTTTTTTAGGTGCAATGGCATCTTTTGAGCAGCCCAAATATTACTCTGTTGCTGAGCGACCTTCGGCGAACAACAAACAAGTTGCGCTGTATCGGTGGCGATTAACAATTTAGCTGCAATAGTAGTTGTAGTTAAATTCTTACTACTACAAGTTTATCTTCTTTGTTCTCTTATTAATTTTTCTTGAATAAATGTTGCAACCATTCCCATCGTAACGGCTTTCGATTTACTTTATTGAAAGTAGAACTTCTTTGTGTTTCGTTCTAATATTAACCGTGAATCGCCGTAGTGTCCGGAGACGCTATTGCCTACGGTGAATCCTGTCGTACATCTTTATGTGCTGGGCAGAGGAAAATGATGTCATATTATCTCTTACCTGTCTCCCACGTGACACATACTTGATATCCAGTGTATTCTTAGAAGTTCCCGTGCCCCGTTAGTACCTGCGTCAGAAAATAATGGGCAACTGACGTCTCCATACTTTATGTAGAACTATAACTCTAGGTCGAGAAAGACGTGGCGGAATCTGTTGGAATTTTGTTCGAGGTTCTTTTCTAAGCACTATATCCGGGCTTCGGGTTTTTGCATCGATCGGGTCTATTTTCCGTGCTCAGTTGACGATCAAACAAGGTCACGATACCAGCCTTGCTACCGCGATAATGGTTGTTGTCTCAACTTTTTTGCCATCGCGGTTATCTTCATAATATGCACGCTACCCGAGAGAACCGTGTCCATTGTTACGCATAGGCACCGGGTGGGCTCCGTTCAGTGCTAAGCAGTTTATACCTACGTGGCTTTTTGGGCCCGTAAGAAGCACCGCTTTGCTTTTTTCAAAGCCTAGCATAAGGCCATGCCTTAGACCTCTTATAGGGTCGTATATCACAGCTTCAAGTGACCTTCGGTGCAGTGTGTCCTTCTTGCGCGCTATGGCTAGGATGGCTAGGCTGTCCACGTAAACGATAGTCTGGATGCCCTACAGTCTGCAAAAACTCCGTACGACATCCTGTTTCCTCCTGCTGGGCGAGCGGTTCGTTCCTTGTATTTGTAGTCTATACATCTGTGACCACTCTGTGGGTCTTTTTCCCAGATCCGTCAGTTTTCCATGATGTGTGTCGTGTTTTATGACTTCCTTCAAACCTCTGCTTCTTGTACTACAACTAGTATTGCAGCTAGGCCCCGCTAGCGCTTAAGGCCATGTCCGATTTATCTTTTCGTATATTTCCCCATCGATTGACATGCTCATTGGGTCGTCGCTATCATTGTTGTTGTGACTGTTGTCGTCGTCGTCGTTGTTGTTGTTGCGGCCGTTGCCCTAGCCAGAACAGCAAAAGAGCACCCCTTAAGTCAAACAGTCTTTAAGCACTGAAGCGTACTGATAATCGTATGTTGACTATCACTTGATGCTGCTCAGTACAAAGCCAAAGCCAATTAAAAGCACGCCCACATTGACACTATGAGTCGCGAATTTAATCTCAACGCAACGTAGCATGGATACATGCCATGAACTGGTTTGTAGTTGTACCCCAGTAGCGTTTTTAGGAAATGTGTATATTTAATTTTAAAGAAAGAGTAGCTAAATGCATACGGTGCTTAAATGTATACACACACATTACTCGGACACGATGTGTGTAGGCGTGGACGGCCAAGCGTGTTCGCCATTATGTCGGATGCGTTGTTATGGTTTGGTCAGATTTGGCAGAGTTCGAGTTTTCGTTAACATAAGCACGTTTTCTCGTGTAATAAGGCGGGGAGGGGGGTTTATTTGTCGTAATTGTTTGGGAGTGACAGTAGAATTACGATTTCGTTAGAATTATAGAGTAATAAAAAATCAAAATAGGTGTTGGTACAGAATAGGATCCCTTCTCCCTCTCAATTCCAATTAGTACATTGTATGCATACGAGACAACGGACAAGTATAGACGTCTAAACAGGATCAAATAAATGAAAACGTCACACGCCTTTCAGATTTGGCCGAGTCCTGTTTAGCACAATTCTACGCACAAAGGTGACGTTACCCCACTAAAGGTTCAGTCATAGTCTCTGGTGTAGGTGCTCAACAGCTCTGTCTGGGTTTCCTGTCGAACAAATGAGCGCCTTGCCAAGTCGTCGAATACGTTTGTAGAGCTTTTCGGGCCAGGCCCCCCTAGTGTCTCAAATGCTAGCGGTGTAAGTAATATTGGCATATTTCCTGCACTTATTAGTTTTCGACAACATATACGCAAGGCCAGCGTGTTCCACCCTTGCATTGATTATTGCCACCATCCAATCTTACCCCACGCCAACATGCGATCCATCTCAATTACGAATATTTTTTATCTCAATATGACCAGCGGCTCGTAAACGGTCTGCATCTGGTGGTGTTCGATGTGGAACACGAAAGATGGTGGTTAGAACTAGGTGATACTATGCCGTCTTCGTTAAGTTGACCAATCTACCGAACCCCAAAGGTAGCGTACGGAAATATTATTATTATTATTTTGATTAATACCAATACTTACTGATACTCATTTTTTCAAGTTAAACATTTTAGCTCATTTTTGTGCAAATCTGTAGAAATATTGCTTCGAAAAAGTATGTGTCGCGCCTTCGAATTCGAACCCGCAGTTTCTAATACAGTAGTTCGTTGGCCGACCTTTCTACTTCATCCCGTGTGTACATTTACCTTAACAAAAAACTTGTGTATGCATTTGCAAGTTGTACAAATACAATTTCTTCTATTAAATATACGTTGCTAACAATAGGCCGAAAAATCGGCTTATCCTCCGTTGCCGCATAATACGTGATGAAGCGAGCTGAAGTCTAGCTACAACAGAATAAATAAATATAAGGTTTTGTTCACTTTGTCGAACAGCCGCACCTTTGTCGAACCCGAGTTGTCGTCAAACCAAACCTGTCCCGAAAATAATGCAAACAAGAAACGCAGACATATAAACAACCAATCCAATTGTGTTGCGAAAAAACACCATAGACTAAACGCTTTCGCATAAAGGTTAAATGGCGGCAGACTTCGTGGTCAACGTGGGGAGTCCTGAAGTTCTAAGTTTGGAACAAAATATCCTTTGTAATAGTTCCAGTTGTAATAATAAACGCGTAACTTCACTGCCGCCAATTACTTTATCTTCTTACAACGAAGAAGCCGTTGCGGCATCTGCTGGCTGCATCTGTATGTCGTCATATAGCAACGAGAATCGCAGACTTAACTGGTGCAATAAGAGGCACAATCCATCTTCGTGACGCCGGCGTGCTGCCGCGGCTATTGGAATTACCGTTGATGGCAGCGCGGAATGCAGTGTGTGCATGTCCAGAAGCAACGAGAAAGAAAGAGATGTGAGGAAAAACCAAGCGCCCATGCGGCTGTATAAACTGTGTGTCTGATTGCTCTCATTGCGTTAGCCATTACGTTACCCGGATGACGTCATTCATGTTGCAATCCTCGCACGAGCAAAGACAAAAAGTTACCCCGGACCAACGAAAGGTTAACGCAGCCGGTTCACACGTACTCGTATTGTCTTCGCCTGAAGTAGAACTTAACTGAACCAGATTCGCTTCGGATACAGTAACCGCTTTATCGTTGGGAGCAGTATTATTATTATTATTATAATTGTTCATCATTACATTTATTTTACTCATTATGAGTATGCATATAACACTAATACGCATATTAGCTACATCATCATCATCATCATCATCATTATTATTATTATTATTATTATTATTATTATTATTGTCGCTGTGTCACTCTACGTTTGATAATGTTTAGCAAACATATATAAGTTTAACAAATTTCTTACGAAACATTTTACTGCACCCACTACAAACTCCTGATTTTCCTCCTTCAAATTTTCATTCGTTTTGCATACTTTAGAATTAATTACGGAGAAAAAACTTTAAGAGTTTGAAAAAGATGAACAGACCCAACAGGGAATGGCTGTCATACAAGATAATTATAGTCATATGTAAAACCGCATCAATGTACCTAGTAAATGGGTGAAGCGCTGTTAGATGACACTAAGTCTGCATTAACCCTCGCTCCATGGACGCCAGGCATTACAGGATATTGTTAGTTGCACGAAACTTTAAACCTTGCCATTAGACTAGTTCCATTCAATAATAAATCGTGCTTCAATATTGTTCGGATTGTATATATTTTAGTCAATACTTGTGGTTAAATTCTTGACTTTAACGGCTATACTTTTAAGCTACTACGCACTAACTTATTTGGTTGATGGAAAGATGAAGGAATACAAGGGGCACATTACTGCATTTGCAAATGTTTTTGTATATGAATGAAAATTTCATGTTTTGAAAAAAACACTTGTTTTTCAGGGAAATGATTTCTACAACCATAATATTACATAATGCCACAACGTTACCGGAGGAGAAAAAAAATGAGAAAATGGTCCGAAATGTTACGCAGTAATGTTATGTAATGTCCACTCGCAAGGTTATATCGACCAGTGGCTACGCTATGGACAATTTACGACAATCGACAAGTATGTTCCTTGTGACATCTAAACATATATAGGAAGGGGGGTAAACAAAAGTTTCTTTGATGGTTGCACACATCGCAATAGCTTGAGTTCTAACAAATGTGTTCAATCAAAATGGTTCCCTCGGCAGACATACATTTCTTTCGAATGAAAAACAAGATGTACAGCGTCAGCTAAATCCAGACAAATTTTGGCGGGCTACCCAGCATAGACGGAAGGCGTTAATTCAGATCGGTTTGCGTTAGCAGACAGCCCACTCACAATAGAACAAAAACGTTATCATTATCATCATGGACGGCCGCCGCAACCTGGGTCCAGAATATGACCGAAGAACAACCGTTATCCAATTGCTTTGTGCCGGAGTTGTTAAAAGAGCAACGGTCTACGACATTGCCCGACGCTACAGAGATGCAGAAGAGACAGGGCTAGGTAGTGCAACACCTGGAAGGAAGATTCACAACCGCCGACGAGAAGTGAGGACGCCAAAAGTGATCAAAGTGGTGCAAAACTGCGTTTTTAAGGATCCAAGTCTATCGATGCACCGTTTAGCGTTCAATATGAATGATTGTTCTATGCGTCGGATTATCAACGAAGAACTGCGCTACAAGTCTTACACGTTTAAAGTCAGACAGATGTTGTCTCAGGACGCGAAGAATAAGAGGATGACTTGCTGCCATCTCATTCTCACGTTTTTGAGTCACGAAATGGCGGGACATCTTCGATTCTTCTCCGACAAAAAATCTTCACCATTGACCAAAAACATAACCCGAAAAATGACCGGTGGCTTGCAAAGAACCCTGAGGATGTACCAATCGTGCATAGAATCAAACATCCTGCCAGTGTGCACGTCCTAAGCGTTGTGTCGAATGAAGGAGACGTGATGCCCCCACACTTTTTTGACAGACACGAAACCGTAACAAAGGAAGTGTATTTACGTGTTCTGCAAAGCGTGGTAAAACCATGGATTGATAGAGTGTCCAATGGAAGACAATATGTCTTTCAACAAGACGGCGCTCTTGCCCACACCAGTAATCTCGTCCAGGATTGGCTACGGGGCAACATGACGGCGTTCTAGGACAAAACGATATGGCTCCCTAGCAGTCCAGACTTAAATCCCCTGGACTTCTATGTATCGGGCGTAGTTGAGCAAGAGACTAACAGGTCTCGACATGCAAATATAGAAGCGCTACGCAGAGCCATCGTCGAGTCGTTCAAGAATCTCAATCCGCTAACTTTGAAGAAGGCCTGCGGGCGCTTTCGCGCCAGAATTGAAAGTGTAATTGTTGCTGGTGGTGGCTACATTGAATAAAAATGTTCCTCAGGAGTGTACCTAACGGCACGTAAAAAAAATACCGAATTATCTGCTCTTCTTTACACATAAATTGCGAAACGGGCGATGACGTTTAGTCCGGATTTAACTGACGCACACTGTATTATTGGCAAAAAATAATTCCATTCATTTTGTAGAGTTTTCTATCCTGGAACTCAACAAACGAACAAACTGCATCATTTACACGGTTATCTGTGGTAAAGCTTTGCCGGGTTAGGGCGCTCTAAAAGTTAAGGAAGACCAAGCACGCGAATTTAATTTGCGAAAGCACAGACTACAGAGGCGGCAGATCCTACGGGTTCACTAAATTAATTAAAAGAAAATGTTGGTCTTTACTACTCTGATGATCGTGGGAAGGCCAGTGAAAGTCTCCGTTAAACGGGATCTTTATCCTCAAAAGCTTAATTGTCCCGCGTCTGCAGTGTGGCTTACGGCACTATCTCGTTGAAACCAGAGTTTACTCGCATTGAGTCCGTCCAAATTCGGCCGTAGACAATCAGGAATCGTGCTACTATAACGCTAGCCATTCAACGTGAAGTGAAACAGTTCGTTCCAGTGATTCGTTTAGATCAGAGACTATAGACCTGATGATTGTCGCATATAGCGCATGCAATAGCTATTTTTTAATCAGGTGAGGTTTTTTTTATAACATACCTCTATTTAATATAGATTTTATATGGGCTTTGCCGTAAAAAAAAATATACATTACACCGCATCACCTTGAAAGACTATTTGGTAAAGTTAGTCGCCCCTAATGATGTCCGGACATACGCCTCGGCCATACTTGGCATATACATTGCGCGTATACACCACTTGCGTTACT
The DNA here is from genome assembly GCA_003439945.1 of Dermanyssus gallinae. Lineage (NCBI taxonomy): Eukaryota > Metazoa > Arthropoda > Arachnida > Mesostigmata > Dermanyssidae > Dermanyssus > Dermanyssus gallinae. The sequence continues at coordinate 632,063 of QVRM01000121.1, read as the reverse complement.
TGTGATACGATCATGAGTGCGCACCTATTAGTGTCCTAGCTTATCTTTGCAGACTAGACGTTTATGTAACCTATTCCATCTTCAAACAAGTATTCAAGGTGATTTTGACTTTTTAGTTTGACTCTTACATATGCATGTTTTTCTATCTGCACCTATTTTGTATGTGCTTCATTACTTCTTAACTCACCGGCCACTTCTATTTCATCTTTCTCATGCTCTTGTTAGTATACCACCACACTCAATGGGAAGAAGGAAACATGTTTTCTTTAAATGCATTTAATAGCGCCGTTGATGTATAAGCTGAGACGTTAAGAAATTACAAATAGATGAGCTTGTATTAAAAAACGAAAATTCGAGGTAAACAACAAATATATTTGCATATTATTTGATTGTTATGAAAACTTCTTTATCTGACCAACACATATTTACATCGTAGCTGAGCCAAAATATAAACAATTGAATAGTTAGCAATCAATATCTTAGCAGGTCCCAGGCAAAGGTACAGAAGCAAGTTATGAACGATTAAACTCGCAGTGATGCTCGACTAATCCATTTGGCGGTATTTGCGAGCATAGTTGTATTCGGACGTAATCTCTTTCTTAAGGCATCGTGTAAAACTGCTGATGGGTTAGGTTACAAGGGCATTATCCAACACACGGAACCTTCGGTAAATTACAGAACTTAAACCAAACTGCTGGTTGTTGCGTCAGAATTTGGACGCGCATTAAGACTAGCACGCAACTCACTTGCTACAGCGCGTAATCATGGCCCAGCTATACCGATATTCAGCTAACTGGCTGTCTAATTTTTTCAAAACATCACAAATGCGTCAATAGATACTGATTCTTGTTTAAGAAAAGACGTGTAGGTAACACGGAGAGAAGCTCGTTTCATACAGCACCTTTTCTGTAGTGGGGGGGGGCTTAATCAACTACCGAGTAGAGAAACCGTAGACATTAACGGTAGGTTTTGGTTATTCGTTTCGCGTGGGTGACCTGTGGATTATTACGAAACTTCGCGTTGTAACACTCTTTCCGTCGACGCAATTGGACATAATAATGTTTGCGTTTTCTGTCAATAGTGAGCTAAGAAACATGGACCGATTTTGACACCGATGGCACTTAACTTCACCAGCACGACAAGGCCTGACAAAGAGACTACCTAAGAAACGGTTGTATTGGTCTGTATTGGCAGGCGCTTACCCCTGGCGCCTGGACCACGCTATCTGGTTGTTATGGTGCACTTGGCCTTAAAGCAACAATCTTTTGCTAGAAGCGCACTTTCAGTGGACGCGCCTTTTTTTTGCAATTAGTTATATATATACAAAGCACAATTCCAGTGAGTAAGAAGCTCAACCTAAGATGTCAGCACGCATAATTAGTCCGAGAGCGATGTGTCTCACACTGACACTCATATCAATGGCCCGTTTGCATGGCCGATGGCCAAATGGGCCAATCGGAACCACAAGTACGGTATGCCCGCGCGACGGCCATCCTAGCTCATCTCTTTCACAGTTATTCTACTTTGCTTTTTTCGTTTTGTCTTTTCTTTTCTCTGACTTTCCATTCCCCTATCTCTACCTCTCTCTGCCGGTGTCTGTCTCAGTTCTGTCTTATTGGTCTGCCTGATTTGCTATGCGGGCGCTAAACAAACGAACATCGTTATTGTAGTTGCGGCGGTTGTTGTTGTTGTTGTTGTTGTTGTCGTTGCTGTTGCTGTTGTTGTTGTTTTTGTTGTTGTTGTTGTTGTTGTTGTTGTTGTTGTCATTGTCATTATCTTTGACCGTCATGGGTCTCCGTCACGAGCTTGTTCGACGTCTTTGCTTGTATGTCTGCCTGTCTGTCTGTCTCGAAGTGTCCTTCGCGTTCTTCGACGACGCCGACAACGACTGTATGAGTGGCGGTCGTGCTGTTTTTTGTTCTGCTACTGATACCACTGCACTTTGGGGGACCCAAAAGCCAGCCGGAAACTCACAACTACCCAGCTCAGACTCAACGAACGCGTGCGATGTATCACACACAATTTTAACGAATACTCTAAGCTTGGCGTGGACCAGCTATTTCCTTATATGTGCTTGTGCAGACATATATATATATATATATATATACATATATATATATATATATATATATATATATATATATATATATATATATATATATATATATATATATATATATATATATATATATACATATATATATATATATATATATATATATGCGTGCGGACCTGGGAAAGAAGGGATCTAAACAATTATGCGTGGAATAGAGTACGTTAAGAATCAACCATGGGGGAAGATAGCCTTGTCCCTGAGGCGTGTGCACGAATGGTACACAAAATTTCGAACTATACATTTGAATCTGTACGAGGGACCTCATGAAGGACGTCTAAAGGCAGCAACGGGGGATGAAATATGACTTGTGTTAGAAGATTGCAACTGGCAAAAACTCAAGCATAACATTTGCGTCGCTAGAAGAGACAATGGGCTTGCACCTAGGACGCACCAAAGATTTACTTTGTGGGTACGTCGTGATTTGTCACAGGACGAAGAAGAGATACAATTCTACAAGACCGGTTTTGTTTGTTCTCTAGACTTGTCAGGTGATAAGACTTGGGCTTATATTATGAGCCTCTACTTAAGCTCGCAGTGACAGGCACTAAAGCGCGAAGCGAAGTGCCAGCGATCATTGTACATATATGCAGATTTTTCTATCGGCACATGTTCTTTTTAAGGAGCGAAACTGTGACTATGGACAAAATAAAGGAGGGTGCTACAGTGGTCAGCGATTGTTGTTGCAGCAGTGTTGGCTAAGGGTCAACCCGAAAAAGTTCAGGCTGGCACCCAAGTTGTCTGTACTCCAGCAGTTCGAGTGCAATTCTACGGGTTTCAATCGTTTGAAATGTAGATGAACAATATTGTATGTAATACGACGATGTATACCATACATAAGCTCGACAGCGTGCATTTGCTTAGTACATCGCGCAAATATCGATACTTAATACTAAATCTTATACTTCTTTAGCCTAACTAAAATACTATAATGTTTTGCCGTTTCTGTAATAATCAATTGAAATACATAACTTATTGTATCACCCACCCACTATATATATGCGAACTTAGAATATATATATATATATATACATACATACATATACATACATGTGTGAGAATACCTTTTCGCTCGTAAAGATATAAAGAAAGCTAGCTTCATATGAGCATCCTCGAAACGAGATCAATGTAAGATATGCTTGCTGCCCGTGAATATGATAGCAAGCTTGATGGCGATGACGACGAGAATTATGACGATAATGTTGCTGCTGCTGCGGATGACGTTGCTGTTGCTGCTGCTGCTGCTTCTGCTGGTGGAACAATAACAACAATAACAAACCAGTCGCACGATGATAGAACAATCTGCACCCAGCACAATACAATGGCTGCTTTGTTGGCGGTCATACGCACGCGCGCCGTCAGGACGGGCTCCGTCTTGGTCCCGTTCTGCGGCGACGCTCTGTGTCGTCTTCGACAACCTCGAGAACCTGAGGCTGGACGGGCATCATCCGCAGACCAGAGGAGGCCAGATCAATCACCCCGCCAGATGATGTACAATGACCGACCGTGCAGCATATGTAGCAGTCCGATGGGCTCAGCCAAATATTTGTTCATCCATGCATTTGAATCTATTCATTCATCAGCCCATCTTCACGCGACAGACTTGGTGACGACAGCGGGCGTTTATTGTTCGCCGAGTGGGCCGAAAACAGGCAAGGCATCTCCTGCCCAGAAACCGGGTTGGAACCTCACAGCTTACCAACCAAGCTACCCGTCTATCTGTACGTATATGATCTGTTCACTTATCTCTAGTACAGATCTATCTATATATCTATCTATCTATCTCTCTATCCGCACGCAGATGTACATGCCGCCGCATCATTACCTGTCATCGCATTGCTGGTTGGCGGCTGTTTGGCGACCACTGCGACAACCGCAGCCTCCGCTGCTATGCGGGTCTTGGCTTCGACCTCGTGAGGTCACGATCACCCACCAAATCGAGGGTCAGGGTTCAGTCTCAGGCATCCGCTTGAGCTACACAGCCTGCACCGTCCCATCATTTCTCTGGCTGTTGCTACTGCTGGCAGTGACGAAGCTGGCGGTTTGTGACTGTTGTTGTTGTTGTTGTTGTTTACGATGCTAGTGATGATGATGATGATGATGATGATTATTATTATTATTATTATTATTATGCAAGCCGGCTACCGCGTCACGCTGCAGCCTGGCGTCGACCGGATGGCCTTACCAGCCGGGACTGGGACCGTAATCGGCCGCTGGGGCGGGACGTCTCTGACACGTACGCCCTCGGATATCGTGCACTAGCCAGCGCGGGCGTCGGCCACATCATTCACCAACGGGAGATGCATAAACGGCGCCTATACGCGCATCTTCTTGACGATTATGTGGTAATGGCGTTTGGTCTCGAGTCATCTGGCGTTTGGGGCAAGGATGCACTCTAACTGACGAAAGAGCTTGGGAAGAAGCTCTTTGAGGCTACAGCGGAGCCAAGATCAACCGCGTTCCTCCGACAGAGGGTGTCATTGGAGCTCCAGAGAAGCAACGCCAAGAGGATGTTGAGTGCTCAGCGACACTCGAGCAATAACAATATATATTATATAATTAATATATTAGTGTTGTGATACATGTACATAATGATAATAATAAAACCCTAATTCCCAAAAAAATATTATTATTATTAATATTATTATTATTATTATTTATTATCATTATTATGTGTTAGGACAATACAATTGTGAGGTGTGAATGTGTATCCTCGTTATTTCATGGTTACCATCTAGCTATTCTCAGCCCCTCGCACCTAATATTGACAAGGCATTTCCTCTGCAAACTGCCAGTGAAAGCAGCTGCCTCAGAAATTCGTCTTCGCGTATATCCCCGGTGTTTGCTCGTATTCGATCACCTAAGTCTTTTATAAATTTCCTTGTACTTTTGGTGACCGGGCCCAATGTTTCCATTGCAATCGGCACTAAATTGTATCTAGGCTCTAACTCTGTGTATTTACGCCGCTTTTCTTTTTCTGCATGTTCGGCAACCCATCCCGCCTCCGTCGCGCTGTGGCATAAATAAGACGGTGCGGCCGTGCAGGATACGGTCGCATCCCAAACCAGGCATTTGCCTTTTTCCCACCGCGGAATGGTCACACCGTCAGGCCTTTTATCGTCATGTAGTCCTAGTCTGGGTTCCAGCATGCTAGGTACTCCCCCTTTCCGGAGAGCTCTTTGAATTATTGAGTTTATTTCGGTGTGCCTAGGGGCCCGACCTGGGCTCTCGATGCAGCTCAATGGGTGGAGGCCATCCTTCTCCACTGCTTTTCCACAGGCCTTACAAATGTGAGGTTCGCATATTTGCCCGCCGATTCTTAGAGCCGAGCTGCGGTGACGGAAGAGCCCTGAGGAATCCGCCGCTGAAGGTGTCTCGTGCGGCCAATAAGACCGCTTTCTCTATGGGAGACCCAAGGCTTTCGATGATCTCACGGGCTATGACTTTGCATCTGTAGTTGTCGAGCACTCTCTGCGTTGTATGTTTTTCCCAAGGGCCTGGATCCAATCTCAGTTTGACCAGTGACTCTGCCTTCTGCTTAGCTATGTACAACCGGTGGTGAGCACTCGGGTCAACTAGCGTCTCAGCCAGCTGGCCAAATTCTATTAATGACGCTGCGTAACATATGGAGGCCAATTCGGTTGCTGATCGAATACCCAGTCCACCTTCTCTTATGGGGAGACTTGCTCTTCGCCACGCACTGTCCGTGAAGTCAATGTTGAGAACTTCGCTCAATATGTCCCTCGTAGAGTCGTCATACGATTGCAGGGCGTCGGGACATTTGCTTGTCGGTGAAGTGCGTAGTGTGTAGTTGAATTTAGGGGAACCTAAACTATACCTCCAAAAACATAGTGCCGCTTGTGAGCCGCTTGTTATTATTATTATTAATTTTTGGCATTTCCTTACAATTGTGGAACCTAAACATGTACCCGCCTAGGCTCACCTCCACTCCTTAATCCATAGAATCGATGATAGCGGCGTTTCCCCTACACACTGCGAGCGAGAGTTGCTGACGCAGAAACGCGCCCTCGCGCTGGTCACAAGTGTAAGCACAATTTTTGATACCTAGGCCTTTGAGGAAGACAAAGTATTAGCGTTTTTTTGCGATCTCAGCATGTTTAGCAACCCACCCTAACCGGGTGGCGCTGTGCTTCAAGTATAACGGACCCACTGGACATGATACCGTGGCATCCCATGCCAGGAATTTGCCTTTAAACCATGGCGGAATGGTGACACCGTCGGGGGTTTTGTCGTCTTCGACGCCCAACTTAGGCTCCAGGGTGCTTGGTATGCCGGCTCTACGAAGAGCCTTCTTTAGGACTGCGTTGATTTCCGCGTGTCTGGGAATTATATATAGAAGCGCCTATTCTTAGGACGGCCACCATGTGGAAGCAGGTGTTACTCAGCACAATGCATAAGTTATGGATTTTGTGTTGAATTAAGGTAAAGGGAACGCCAAGACACGTAGGTACGTAAATCATTTTTACTACTGGTTTGTTCAATTAACCCCTTTCAGCTAACCACGAATGCGTCAGACGATTCGTTTAGTAATGTTGGAGTACTGATGGGTATTATCTAGGCAAGTGTGGTTTCCTACCCGTGCAGTTCGTTTCGAAGGGATCGACATTGGAGAACTTCTGCGTGGACTTCCTGTGTATGCAAGCTTTCTTGTGGTGTAGCTGCCTCTTAAACCGTTTCACAGAGAGTGGCTTTGACCAATAACCTCATCTTACTCCTTGTGCTACCACAACATTTTAATTGTTTTTCTTTAAGTGTATGTTACAACTTTTTCATTGTGGCCACTTTTGTTGTCTTCTTCCTTTGCCCCGTTGTGCCTCGCCAGGTATTTTCAACTGCCACTACGAAATCCTTACAGCTTGAGCACGCCGCTTACTGCCCACAGTCCCGAATTCAAGTAAACGAAACGCATGGGGTTACCCAATTGACGACGAGTATTTCCGCGAGGTGGGCTGCGTAAACAGCCTTGAATGCTTCGTCACCGATCACTAAAGGGGGGCTAATAGGAGCCGCATATACATGCAAATTACCAGTGCAGCCATGTTGAAACATTGAAATGTTTATGCAGTGAGGCTGTGCTAAGGCGGTTTCATTCTAGTAGTGGATACAACTCGTTCGCGACTAAGAATCACAATGTTGTCCAATTTGATAGTAAAATACACCGGCACTGAATGTTTGTAGAGTTCTTATCCGGCACTCGAGCAGTAGACTCACATATGCTACCGAACGCGAGCTATCTTCTTTGTACGTCAAACACAATACTTACATTATCCGACACTTTGATGAATGCTCTTACCATATGTGCAACACATGTCGGTGCCATATATATGTATATATATATATATATATATATATATATATATATATATATATATGTATGTATGTATGTATGTATATATATATTTATATATATATATATATATATATATATATATATATATATATATATATATATGTATATATATAATTTATATATATATATATATATATACGAGGTGTGTTCAGCGCGACTTTTGTGTTTTTTCAAAAATTATTCATTTATTCATGAATATCTATTTTGTCCCCTTCAAAATAATCCCCATGAGATATTATACACTTGTGCCAACGGTTTTTCCAATCTTCGAAGCACTTCAAAAAACCATTTTTTTTATCTTGTTCAGCTCCTCCTTCGATGCCGTCTTTATCTCGTCAAGCGTAGCGTAACGTCGTCCTTTCATGGGCCTCTTCAGTTTAGGCAACAAGAAAAAGTCACAGGGGGCCAGATCTGGGGAATACGGTGGCTGCGGCATCATTAGTGTGTTGTTTTTGGCCAAAAACTCGCGCACAAGCAACGATGTTTGAGCAGGGGCGTTATCGTGGTGCAAAAGCCAATTTTTGTTCTTCCACAAATCCGGGCGTTTCTGGCGGATTGCTTCGCGCAAATTGCGCATAACTTGCAGGTAATATTCCTTATTGACCGTTCTACCCTGTGGCAAGAACTCATGATGCACCACGCCCCTGCAATCGAAGAAAACTGTCAGCAAAACTTTCACATTCGACCGAACTTGGCGCGTTTTTTTCGGTCTTGGTTCGTGCGGCAGCTTCCATTGAGATAATTGAGCTTTGGTTTCCACGTCATAACCATAAAGCCACGATTCGTCACCAGTTATGACCCTCTGGAGCAAATTTGGGTCGTCGCGGACAGAGTCCAACATCTCATTAGCAATGTTCATGCGGTGCTGTTTTTGGTCGCAATTGAGCAATTTTGGTACGTATTTCGCGGCGACCCGTCTCATGCCCAAATCATTGATAAAAATCGAATGGCACGAGCCAATCGATATGTTTAGGTCCTCAGCAACTTCTCTAACGGTGATTCGACGATTGGCCAATACCATTTTCTCCACTTCATTAATTTTTTCGTCTGTTGTTGAAGTGCTCGGGCGTCCGGCACGCTCTTCGTCGTTCACATCTTCTCGGCCTTCTGAGAACATTTTGTACCACCGATAAACGTTGCTTCGGTCCAAGGTAGCTTCTCCGTATGCCACAGTCAACATTCGGAATGCATCCGCGCACTTAATTTCGTTTTTCACACAAATTTTGATACAGGTTCTTTGATCAATTTTTTTGAATAGGTAAAAATCGAAGACGATCCAAAACACGTGCAAGCAAAGCAGCAGTCAACAATTAAGTGAACATTCAAAATGGCCGAGCTTGTCGGCATAAGTGAGAGACATGAGTACCAACATAACGCCACAAAAAATCGAAATTCGAATATACGTAACCCGCGAAAATTCAAAAGTCGCGATACTTTTTGAACGCACCTCATATATATATATATATATATATATATATATATGTATATATATATTCCGTTCGAACGTTCGAACTGTGCGGTCGTGTTTTACCGTGCTCCCGAAACTTACTCAGTGGGCGCATGCCAACGTTGTTAGTTAGGAGCTTGCTAGGTGTCGTTCGTCTCGTCTCGACCCCGCGCATCGCCTGATACGGATGTCGCTCGGTATTTCTGCGCGCCTTCGCCGATCGGATCACTCGCTCTGAATGTGTGGTGAGGAGATCTGAGTGCAACTACGCACGACTTCTCTAAGTGTCCGTGTTGACAGTCTCATCATTGACAGCTTTCCGTCGTTTAAGAGTTTCTTCTACTTGTAGCTGGTCGGACCGGTTCGAAAGATGATCAACGACGGGATGGTCGGTGAGGGATCTTGCGATACACAAAATCAACAAAAACAATCCCAGCTGGCCGGCAGCTCGGGAATTACATTAGCTCCTACTAATCGCAAACGCACAACGTCTCCAACACAGCATCCGCGCGCGAAAGACAGTCGATTGTGTGACACTAGAACCTGCTCGAGGTGCGATGAGGAGATTCAAGGTGGCCTCATCCTTTGCTGCTCCAAGTGCAGAAGAATGTTCCACACAGCTTGTCGGGTCAGTGAGGAAGCGGACCCGTCAGCTGGTCTCGCGGCCATCTGGCGGTGTAGAGTGTGCAGTGTCCCAACGGCTGATTGGACTATGGAGCGCTTCATGAAATGTTTGGACGCCTGTTCACTAGACACCGAGGCTATGGGATGTGTGTCGTTTCTCTTCCACCGCGTACTAGCGCTCGAGGCAGAGATGGCCAAATTGGATCGGAGACGCGAGGTTACCGGGACAACAGGAGCGGACGTGGAGATGATAGATGGTTCTGTTCATGCCGCTAGAGCCGAAATCCAGCGCCCTCCAAGGAAAACGGTATTGGTTGTTGGTGACAGTGTAGTGGAATCACTGCGACCAGCGATAAGGGAACTGTTTCCCAAAAAGACGCCCATAGCAGTCCGCTCAGCAAAAGGAATGGACGCGAAGAGCATCGTTGAAGAAGCTGAGAAATATATCAGCGGGACGGAAGGTCCGGTGGCCGTCTTTATTCAGGCCGGCTATCATGAGTGCATGGAGTTCGAAAAAGAGGCCTATATTGCGACGGTGGAAAGTTTTGGCGCGAAGCTGAAAGCGAGTAGACCCGAGTCAGAGCTTCATGTGCTGTCCGTCCCGCTGTTCTCGGCAGACTGCAAGGCCGGAAATGATGCTATCTTTTCAAAGGCGGCTGAGGAAGGTGCACCCTTTTTTGCACTGCCGTTGACAATGATACAACGACAAGTTGTTGAAAGCGGTCGGTACTCCTACAAGGGAGACGTCTCCATGAAAATCGCGGTAATCCTGGCACGAAGGATAAAAGCTTTTTTAGGAGTAAAGCCGCTAAAACTGAAAAAGGTACTGACGTACGAACCGGAGAATGCAACACTCAAGAAACCTCCGGGGACTCGCGGGCCACGGGCGCATCAGTACCCGGACAAAGCGGTCCATCCACCCCGTGCGTCTCTCGCGAAGCCGCCATCCACGCCTCGCCGCCGCTCTTCAACCCGTGCTCGGGACACTCATCAGAAACCGCGTCCCGTCGACAGAACTTCATCCGGTCAGAAGGAATGGTCTCCAGCTGCACTCTCGTCTCTAGAAGCAATACTGAAGCAAGTACTCGCGAACGTGCAACCGCAACGGACGTCGCAGCACAACGATTCGCAGTCCAGCAGGAGCCACCGTCGCCCACAGGGCAGAGGTTGGACCCAGGGCCGTCGGTTCGACTGAGAATTGGCGCAGATCGCGGAAAGTTGCTTGACAAGATAACCATCGTGCAATGGAATGTAGAAGGCGCTTTGCGGGCTCTATCATTACTACCACAATCTGCACTTTCAGGCATCGATGCCATTCTTACGGAGACCTGGGAAACAAAGCCATTTGAATTACCGGGTTTCTACGCATCCCACTGCTTGGCTCGGCCTCCCTCAGGGCGAGGTCGACCGAGCGGCGGTGTATCGGTGCTGTACAACCAGAGGCTTGGGGATGTCAGAGTAGCACTTGCAGAGGACGATTTGTTGGTACTGAACGGCAGCAGATGTAGTATCATAGCCGCTTATGTTCGTCCCTCGACCAGTGAGAATACGTCGGTTCTGATCGACAAGATCACTCGCGCAATGCATGCCCTTCTTTCTTTGTCCACTCCACTCATCCTGGCCGGTGATTTAAACACACGCATCGACAAGCCGGATGAACTACGTACACGCACTCTGCTCGCGCTGCTTGCGGACTTCGGATGTCGTCTACTCTCTGATAGCAGCATCTTCACGTTCGAAGGTTTCATGAGGCGGTCGGTAATCGACATATTTGCTACAAACACCCAACCGGAAAGATCTCTTTACATTGGCAAGAATAATTCACTATGCGAAGGGAGCTCTCTAAGATGGCACGTTCCTGTGGGAATCGAATTGTTTCTCACGCAAGAGGCAGCTCCACCCGGAAGGAACGTTGGTCTTCCTAAGATGCTGGACCGACCAAATTAGGCCCCAAGCTGGCAGCCTTGTTTCCTGTTCCTCGCGATCCAGACATCGATTCTTACGCCTGCACTTCAACCGACGTCCTGAAATCGTCAGTGGCAGAGGTGAGGCCGCGACGCCGGCGCCCGTGGTTTAATGCGACATGTAAGATGGCGTCCACCGCATTACAACTGACTCGCGAACTGGCGCGACGGCATCCAGCGTTGAGACCTCTTTTCATCCTTCTAAGAAGCTGGTACCGTCGAATACTCGAATCAGCCCGTCAGCAGCACCTTGCAAAGGAAGAGGACAAGCTAGTGATAAGGGCATCGAAGGAGCCGTACAGGTGGCTGACGCGAGACAGGCCGATGGCATGCCCTATCAGCTCTGATGTGCTAATAGAGCATTTTAGAAGAATGTACGCGGCGACAGATACCATCCCTCGAGCGGTCCCATCTTATGCCTGTGTATGGGACGAGGAAACGACCGCCATGCGTGAGACTTTAGGCGCCGAGTTTTCAGTGTTTGAGGTTCTGTGTGCGCTGGAACATCTTCAGTCGAACAAGGCGGCTGGGCCGGACCTTATCCGCAACGAACATCTTAAGTATGCGGCTGACATGTTTCCTTGTTGGACGAGTCTGTTCAACGCCTGCCTACGACATGGACGTCTGCCAGCATGCTGGAGCAATGCTCTCCTTAGCATCATCCCGAAAAACAAAGGCAGCCCTCATGACGCATCCTCATGGCGGGCGATCGCGAAGAAGAGCTGCCTACAAGCTGCTGGCTCTCCTCATCACTCGGCGGTTGACAAGGTACCAGGAGGCTTGCTCCTGTATCCCGCCTGAGCAGCATGGATTTCGTGCAGGTCACTCTACCATGACCGCTTGTGAGATCTTGCTTCAAGAGGTGCATCAGGCGATCCGGAGGCCAAAACAAGCACTATTTGCGGTGTTTGTAGATTTTAAATCTGCGTTCGATATGGCGCCACGTGACAAGATTTTAATGACACTTGCTCAAAACGGGGTTCATGAAAACATGCTATTGCTGATTAAGGCCATACTGCAGGAGAATTCAGTGAGCATAGACGACGGAGTAGCCCTTCTAGACCCGTTTGTTCAGTCCACGGGTGTAGCACAGGGTGACAACTTGAGCCCGCTACTTTTCTCCCTATTGCTGAGCGATTTGCCACGACGCGTTCAGGATCCGTCGGGACACGTGAAAACTCTGCTATATGCCGATGATCTTGTAATTTTTGGAAGAAGTCGGTTTCACGTTCAGCAGGCGCTGGCAAGGCTGTCGGGTATGTGGAAGAGGCTGGCCTATTGATTAATATGGACAAGACAGAAGCCATGAAATTCCGACGCGGTGGCCGTCTTGCGGCTTCTGATGCTCTGCATATAAACAGGACATCCCTGAAATATGTAAAAAACTTTAAATATCTAGGGGTGATACTCCCTACAAACGGTCGGTCCTTCGTGGAGCACATTACGGACAGAGCGCGCCGAGCGCTGGTTGCGAGTGTTAGTATACGAACTCCCTCGAGACTATCCCTACGAACGACGCTGTCTTTGTTCAACATGACGGTAGCGCCAGTCGCCTCCTACGGAATACAGGTCATCAGGGATTATCTCTCGTCGGCGCAACTCGAAAAGCTCGAGCGAATTAAGCCTGCATTCCTGAAACGAGCTCTAGGTCTGCATCGTACATCGCTAAACAGATACGTTTATCTGCTATGTGACACGCCGTTGCTTATAGAGGACTTAAAGCGTAGATTCAAGCTCCCTTCCACTCCGGCCTACGCGCAATTTATCAGCTCTTGGGACGAGAAAATGGCGGAGATCGATCCTGATTTCTATAGCACGGGTGCGATTACCTCTGAAATATGGAAACAGGCCGGACGAACGAACGACACGTTCTCACGCGCTTTGCTGTTCATGGCTTTCATCACGTTTTATGCGGGACGGAGGGGTTTCATGCACCTGCATATACATGTATCTGTACAAGATGCGGTGAAAGATGCCCCAGGTACCACGCGGCATCGTGTGCTGCGGTACCGTCGTTGAATAGCCTTTCAGATGCGACTCGGCGCAGTCAAGGTGCGGACGCACAGGAGGTTAGCTTTAACCGCTTCTAATATTTCTATAAATATTTGAAACGTTCATACAAGACAATTGTATTTTTAAAGACACAAAATAAATGTATGTCTCTTCATAAAGTCAGACCATATATATATATATATATATATAGACGAGTCCTGTTGTCTGACGCCTGAGCCACTATGCAAGCTTGATACGCACAGTCCACCTTAAGACTATGAGCGGAAAACAACCTGTATTTTTTTGTGTTCTGCTTTCCGAAATCCTCTTTAAAAATGTTGATCCGAGACCACACCTAGCTACATTACCCATTTTCCATTAGAACCTGTACCTGGGCAAAGCGTTAATACATAAGATTGAGATCACCAGGAAACACCGATTGGATGTTTGCCGCTCCTAGGCATGACAGCACGTACATATTGCACACAGCATAATTGAGATTCTGCCCCGACGTGGCACATGGAGTCGGTATCATCGTATAAATCGAACTACAGAAGGGCACGACTAAATGTTTGGCGTGTACGGTGGTTTCAAGTTTCCTTTTTTCTGTCGAACACTTACCTACGGAAGTAGAACCTGAACCAGTCTAACAGAATACCTACGCGTCTAATGAAACAATGAAAACATGTCTAGTTTATTTTTCTTGATATTTGTGTTTTTTTTTATTGAATCACATGTTGCATTCAATCGTGATTTTTCTTCGTTTTCTTATTGATTCTTCTTCATCCAATCATTCTGATCGACGCCGCAAGGATCGACAAGCGCTGCCGATTCTCGGTACGCCATTGTTATGTATACACACGTGTTTAGCTCGGACGGACATATCAGAGCTTCCACTGTCTGAGTCAACCAACCAGCTCGACAACTGCTAATAAATTGTCAAGGTTTATGTACAACCAACTATGTACAGTTTAACAGTATTATTAATAGTAGTACCGGTAGTAGTCTAAGTAACAGCAACAACAACAACAACAAGAACAGCAACAACAACATCAACGATAAGATGCTTTAACAGCCACCCACCCAGATATATGCAATACAACAGATTTTCTTGGCCGGCTATCGGCCTCTCAAAAGGCTCTCACGCTTCTTGTCTCACCCAACATATCGTAATCCCGAGTATTGCACCCTCCACCCCGCCGACCCGACTGCACCTTGCAACCCTTATATATGCCTTTCTTTCCTGTTCGTCGTTCAATTAGGTAAGGTTGTAGCCAAACATCACAAATGACCCCACGAAATATTGGGACTCCTTCTCCTTTGTCTGTCCACCTGTATCTGTCGTTGTCAAGCACCGTATGAATAATTGAATGCTCTACGCTCGCTCTACACTCTGCTCTCTCGGAGTTTAGCGGTAATGCCGTAACGCACACCCGTCGTCAAACAGCCCAACCGGCCCAAGCCAAGACAATAAATCCCAACGCGTTAACCCATTAACGACATTCGATTTTTACACAGCTCTTCCCACCGCCACAATTACAACCGTCTCGCCCTCCCCCCCCCCGCCCCCCCATCCCGCGCTTTCTCTTTGGCGTCATTTCAACAACACGTCATAGACGAGGTCAAATAGCAAAATACACTGTTACAATGAAAATAACCTCTTCACTCCCTTCACTTCACATCACAGTCGGCAAGCAACGCGGCGGTCAGTTAGCAAAACAATTTTTTCGCACACAGTTTCTGTTTGTTTTTTGTTCGCAACGGTCGGACACCGTGGTATCAGACAACGACGATGATGGACCACCCCCGGCCATCACAGCAGGGACACATGCTTGCCTTTCACTCCATGGTTTCGTTATGATGCGTTTGATGGCGTCTATTGCGTCGAAACTCTACTAGCCGCGCGTGCACTATGGCGGTCTATACGATATATCGATCTCAACACGATCCTCTACTGCCACTACTTCTGTCCTAGTCTAGCCTACTATAGAGACAGGCGTCAGACATCTCTCATCTACACAGGCTACTGTTGCCTTTCTAAACCGAACGCGCCGTCGTATGCAATCAAGAGTTAATGACGTTGTTGTTGTTGTAGTTGTTGTCGGTGTGCTGCTCTTGTTGTCATATTGCTATTGTTGTGTTGTAGTTTTTGTCATGTTGTAGTTGTTGTTGTTATTGTTGTTGTTGTCGTTGCTACTATTGTTTGTATTGTTTCTAGCCGTGTTCTGCGTTTGCACTGTGTGCTTCGGCGTGTAATCGGAGTAAAAATTACAAGGTGCGATTGTCAGTGAAAGCAAAAATCATTATCATTTAAATGACGCGTGAGGGCCGCGGCCAGTGAATTAATAGATTAATTCGTCATGTACATACTCTGTCCCCGCACAATCTACGAGAATATAATCGACAAAACCACGGATCTAAAATTTGTCTATATTTTTGGTACCACTCTGTAACGTATTTTAATGTGTCCGTGTCTGTGTGGCCGATACGTGCAATAAGGCGAGGTCGGGTTAGCGAACTGTGTCCCATGTGAAATCAGTAATGTTCACAACAACATTTAACATAGAAACAAATCGTGTAATCACAATTATAAATATTTCGTAATTTTAAAGACTTTTCCTCTTTTTACCGCCTTACACGTGCACTACACTCCGTGCAGATTGGTCTTTCTAAGAATTCCGTCCGATCGTGTTAACGAAAACGACAACAAGTTCTATCTTCCAAGAACATTTGTTCCTGCGAAGAGTTACGATGGGTCGTGCACTGTGTGTCATCAACAGCTGTGGGTTTTGTAAAAATATTTTAGACATATATATATATATATATATATATATATATATATATATATATATATATATGTATATATATATATATATATGTTTACAAATAGTGCATATTGCCATTAACAAGTATTGGCTGCCGAGCTCAGCAAGGGCTCGATTCCGACCCGGTTCTTTAAACACGACATTCGGTGTGCATGTGAATATATATATATATATATATATATATATATGTAGTTGACAAATGTCAGAGATCGTCAGGATGACCAACTGTTATGTGTTTGCCATTCACCATTAACATTGAGTTCGTTCGAGACCGAGAAGACAAGCCACCGTTTCGTCGACCAAAGTGCGGGCGAATTGTTGACGTGTTATTATTGTTATTATTATTATTATCCCAAGACGACGCCGCTAGGTTCCGCTGGGTGTATCATTCGCATTTGCTCGGCTCATTCTCAGCGACGCTTTACTACCTTATAATAAGCAGCGCTACAAAGAATGACCAATCTCTATTTTTCTCCATTTCACGGCGGCGATAAGACGGGTGGACCGCTTACATCTACACTCGCACACATTCCGTTTTGGTTTCGTATCGTTGTTCTTAACATGGGTGTAGTTATTGTTGCTGCCGTTGTTTCTGTTGTTGTTGCTGCCGCTATTCATTCTATTGTTACTATTCCCGCGTTTTCCCGCGTTTTCCCGCAGACACAGTCATTCACGTCTTCATTGTTCTCACTAGTTAGAGCAGACACGCATTCATCCCGATTCACTCACATCGATCAACTTCGAGGGTCGTCATACATGCTTTCTCGCGGGCATTCGGCATCCGTCTGATACGTTCTAGTTGTGGGACGTTGCCACAGCAGCTGCCGCGGCCGACGCCGTTCACATTCGGATTCGGAACGAGACAATTCAACATTACGCCACAATCATTCAACGTTACAGACGTTACAGTACTAACTATTTGTTGTAATGTTATGCGTATTATTAGTATCAGTATTATTATGTATTATCATCATCATCATCGTCATCAACATAATCAACATTACTATATTCTTAACCGATCACTGGAAGTGTTAGTCGACACTCCATACATTGCGCGGTTCTCTTCATCGATCTTCTTTTTCTTCTTCTTCTTCGCCTTCTTCTGCTCGGCATGTTACGTAGTTTTCAATAAATAGTTTTCTCGCCTCTTAATCTCAACCGTTTGCTTCTGCATCCGTCGCTGCGTTCTCCTTGGCATCGCTCATCGCTCATCGACTTCACCACCAATCACAGTAAACGACGTTATCGTCGTCGTCGTCGTAGACATCTTTGTTTTCTTCATCGCATCATTTTCCTCCTCGACACGATACGGCCTTCTCTTCTAGACATCTGGCCGCCGTATGCCCGACCGGTCTCGACCGAGCCATACGTAGCCTTCGTCTGTAACGTCTCGTTGTCGAGTGACACCTCATTGCTTGATCAGATCATTTTTCGGCAAGCATTACCAGCATCATCTTCATCCGTATCATCATCACCATCATTGTCGTCGTGATTGTTAATACCATCATTGTTAACAACAACAACAACAACACCACAGCAATCAATCAGCCAAGCACCTTTGTTTGTCGCCGTTGCTGCCGGTCACTGTCATTGTCGTCGTCGTCGTCGTCGTAATCATAATCATAATCATCATCTTTCTCCTCTTCCTTCTCAATCAGAACCATCAGATCTGAAGCTTATCTCAACAACGACAAATAGTGTGATCGAGTGTATCGAGAGGTATAACTAGGAAGCATGCCCGAGGAGGTTAGAGAGCGCCTAACCTCTCTCTCTCGTCTCTCAGTCGTCAACAAGCTCGACGTTATCGAAGAAGTCCGATTCGCTGTCCTGTGACGAGGACGTTGAAGACTGCGACGAAGAATTCATCGAGTTTGTTCGGTGATGGGGGGTTGTCGATGCCCCCGCCGCTGCCAGTAAGCTTTTCTGTTTCTGCTTATGTTGCTGCTGCTGCAGCTGCTGTAACTGCTGTAGCTGCTGCAATTGCTGCTGGTGTTGCTGCTGAGAATGATGGGCATTGCGCCCGGCTCTTGTTGTTGTTGTCCAGCATGTTGGCAGCGGGGTCAGTGGAACCGGGGCCGGGGGGTGCAGCAATGAGATGCTGGGTGCAGCGAGAGCGCTCGCCTCGCACGAGGGGTGGTCGAGGTGGTCGTGATCGTGGCTTCTTCTGCCCAGCGACAATTGTGACGAATTGCCGCCGCCGCCGGCTGCCTCGTTCGAGCGCTCGTAGTAACAGCACTGGTCTTGATGTCAGGCGGTCAACGAGTTGGCCTGGGGAGGCCTCTTCTGCGGGGTGCGTGGCGATCTCGGCGGAATGTTGTGCCGCATGTACGACAGGATCGGGCTGCCGAACACAGCCTGAAGGCCTGTCAGAAGCGTGTTGTGGCCGACTTCGAGGTCGGCGCCGAGTGGCTTCATCACACTCAACGCAACGGCTCCCTGCAAAAGCGCACAAATCGCCGATGACGACGACGACGAGAGAGAAAGAATCAGAGAGAGAGAACAAGGTTAGTGGTATCGACCAACAGACTACTAAAACGAATAGCATCACATCTAACTAGTTGCTCATCTCTGTTCATCGCAAACATCACCGCTTAACCCATCCATCGCTATGAAGCTTGTCGACGAACGTCCTCGATGTGATTGCGCAACAGCAGTGATGAGCGTTTTTGCTGCTCTCACTACACTCAAGAGATCGAAATTACGAAACACCCACTGATTGCCCCATATCGTCGGGCTTGCAGCCAACAAACCATTGGTTAGTTACATGCGCGCAAGACAGTCAACATAAACGTCCCATCGGCGATGCGGAAGATATCCTATCCGAAAAACGACTTAGACCTTAGCGGCGCTTGAAATCGGTACTGTTACTGCTTGGTCTCTAATCTCTTCATCGTGGCCATAGTCGGTATAGTCGACCATAAAATCATTCTCCGGAAAAATAGTGTATATATATATATATATATATAAATGTGCACAAGTAATTTCCACAGCTGCCTTGTGCCAAGCAGTTTGCACGTCGCCGCTGCTATGCGTATCATAGCTGTAACTTAGTTACCAGCTCATTCCAACGGAGCGTTACTATGGTAACTACGCACAACCACCGTCGGACTACTGCAAGTTCGAAACCCGGCTTTGCTAGTCCGTTTTTAAACTGGTGTTTGACAAAAACTGTACTGTATCACTACCACAACATTTCACTGCTAGAACATAAGCATATTTGTTTCAGGCTTGAGACCGTAAATAATAATAATAATAATAATAATAATAATAACAATAGCCAACGCTTCTATGCAGAGAGTAGTCACGCACATGGGTGCATGCTGCGATGAGAGGCTTTCGTTACGAGTTAAGGAAACTCTGCTGGTTCTCGTCGCTGCACGGCTACCGCGACGGCAGCGGTGGCACAGCTCGGTGACCGATCCAAGGTCAGCGCGGGCTGCTGGCAACTCGCCTTTTCTTTTATCTCGGCGGCCACAGCCACTGCGGCATCACCCGCGGCACCCGCTGTTCTGCGGCGGCCAGGAGACCGTTGAATCAGCGGGGCACGGCACGGCACGATATGCAGACGGCCCGCTGATTTCACCCACCAGGCCGCCAAGAACTTAGCCGCCGGCCGGTCGCCTCCTAGTAGTAGACGGTTGTACGGTCGTACTCGCTGACGGCGGCCTGCTGCCAGGTCTATATACCAAGCAATACCACCACCATCACTATCAACTCCATCAACAACAACAACGACAACGACGACAACAACAACAACAGCAACAACGACATCAACAACAACAACAATGACAACAGCAACCGCAATAGAAACCCTGACGCACGCCGATCACAGCAGACACGCCGTTACAGACAGCCAGACAAGCGAACAGACAGTTGAAGAAACACGACGCTCAATGACGATTGTAATCGAAACGTGTACGCTACATGCAGCGCAGGTTGCCATGATGAGCCGGGGGGGAGTCGTCGCTGTTGCTGGGTAGACTGGGTGAACGATGCACTCTTAAGCGATGCTCTTGGTAATCAGCCGTTTTTATCGTGGTAATTAGGCAGAAAAAAAAGAAGAAGAGAGAGAGAGAGAGCGCGAGGGAGAGAGAAAGACATTCTACGATGAATAAGCAAGCGGCAGATGCCAAGAGACACGTCCACTGACTGCTCTACATCGTCCCTGTATATATATACATATATATATATATATACATATATATGTATATATATATATATATATATATATATATATATAAGTGTTGTTGGATGAATCTCCCAGCACAATTAAAACATTAAAAATCTAATAAACAGCATAATATGCGGGGTGTTGACACACTCACAAGAGCGGGCAGACACGGGCGGTGGTAGCCTTTTCTACACAATGTCCTTAACAGTCATTCCAACAGCACCATTTGCGGTCGCCGAGTCACTAACGATTTGCTGCTTTGAACGCTTGCTAAATGCTGCCTTCTTCAGCTCGAGGTCGAATATGCATACGTGTCTTCGGCGCGAGGTAGTGTCCCACGTCGAGTCCACCAGGTTGGCTCGCTCAACTGCCACACCCGGCCCAGAGCCGTCCCTGCTGCTGCCGCCGAAAGAATAGGTGTCTGGCCTCGCACCAACCGCCACACACACAACGGTGGGGCAAAAAACGCAAGCGCGTTTATTCGCTCAAATAGGGTGTCAGACGCAGAAGAGATGCCCGACAGTTCAAAGGCTAGTTATAAAGGATGATGCTTACGACGATGACGTAAACAGCCAACCTACTACGTAAACAAAAGGCGACCCGTTATGGAGCTAGATGGTCTCACGTGTCCCTCTCTTTGTCTTTCTTTGAACATGCATGGGTAAATATATATATATATATATATATATATATATATATATATATATATATATATAGATGGATAGATAGATACTACTGGCTGATGATATGACACTAACCTATAGCTAAGACTGAGATCGCGATTATTGGCAAGCAAAGCCACCGCGCAAACGGCATTCACCATGTTTTGTTGACGTGCCGTTGGCTGTCGTTACCGTGGTCGTCGTGAAGATCAACAACAGGAACAACCGAACCAGCCACCATCTTGGCCCAGTGTAACAGCGGCACTGACGACTTTTACGTCTCAGAGAACGTGATCGATGGACGATATGCATTATCGCTGTTTCAGGTTCCAGATGGTCGTACGCGGCCAAACTAAAGCCCGACGAAAGCACACATATATATATATATATATATATATATATATATATATATATATATATATATATATATACACACATATATATATGTATATAACCAAATTCGACTCTCCGCGCATGGTGGAACAACGAGTGAATAAAATGGCAATTGAGTAGATTCTGCTGTACGACCACACGAGCTAGCCTCTTAAAGTCGGTGTCTGTATAAATGTATACGCATACATAGTTACTCAATGATGACCTAGTTCTTCTAGAGAAAAATAATAACAATAATAACCATTCTCATAAAAAAATAATATTGACGGGTTCGTCATCATTTAGACGCTGTCTGTTGGTTTGAGCGGTCGCATCGTGGCGAAGCTCTGTATACACAATAGCCTACGCCACCGACCACGCATACGAGTACATATGTGTGAGGTTTCCGCATGCGCTGTACCGCGCGTAGGCCATGGGCAGTGCAGCGACCTTTCGAGAACTGGAAGAGAGCTACAGCTACCAGATCTGCTGTCTGCTACTTCGAGGTGTCCTACACCGCACCCGCAGAGGGACACCTCCACAACAATGAACGCGATTGTACTGCCTGACGGTCGCGTATCGTTTGCTTCTTGAAACGACCCTTCGCTCGGCCGGGCAGTTCGTTGCCCGACAGACTCCGCACTCCGATACACTGGACTTGCAAGGCGACACGACATACAGGTACGATGCTCGCCGGCAGCAAAGCCTGTGTGTCGTCTGGTGATCTGTTTATTGTGTCTGATTCACTCCCGGTGTTTCTGCCGGCGTCTCCCGAACCTGGCCTGTCGTCGGTATGTCAGCCTGACGAACGTGTCAAGTTCGACTGTCGACCAGCTGCTGCTCAGCACTCACACAGCAACCAGACGTCACTGCCAACAACAATGACAAAGACATAGACAAAGCAACAACCACCTATCATGACCTACCAGCCTCAGTTAGCTGTAGTATTCGGTTCGTTGTAAGTGCCTTGCTCTGCCGCCGATATCGCTGCAGAGGTGACCACCTCGCACAGGCATGGACACATGACAATACAAGCCTAGATATAGGGTCTTCATGTATACACCTAGTCTAGATATAGGGTGCATCATGCATACGCCTAGCCTAGATATGGCTTGTATGTATGCATGCATCTAAGTGTGTGCATTTTCGATACCGTATAGCTTTGGTACAGTACCAGCGCTGTACCGCATTCCCCACGCCCTCGGACCAATAGAGAAAGCAAGCCATGAAGTACAATGAACACAGACAGGCAAATGGCGCCGAGAAGGCAGTCTCGACACTCCCTAGCCACCTAATGAGCCAATCACTCACATCATCATACGGTGGTGTGTGGTGTGTGGCGACGGGTCGCGCCATAGAACGAGTCAGCCATCTTGTATTTGTGCTTCGGCGGCGGCGGCAGGGTGACCTTGAATCGTCGGCGTGTGGCTCTGCCGCCAAGCATCAAAGCCAAGCGGTGAGGAGAGATCACAACCGGCTTGGCGGACCCCTTTTCGGCGAGGCCCTTTGTTGTTTGTGTACGCGAGCGCCCGGCGAGTTTGACAAGAGCGGTACGACGCGGGGAGGGGGGGGGGGTGACGTGTAATGTGGTATGCTGAACCTGCTTACGCTGGCACCAGCCCGCTACTGCGAGTGG
This sequence comes from Dermanyssus gallinae, assembly GCA_003439945.1. NCBI lineage: Eukaryota > Metazoa > Arthropoda > Arachnida > Mesostigmata > Dermanyssidae > Dermanyssus > Dermanyssus gallinae. The sequence goes on along the minus strand of QVRM01000121.1, from coordinate 608,886 downwards.
CGTGGCATAAGCAGAGTTGAAGTTTCACTCGACCGGGATTCAATAGCGAAACGAAACGCAGAAAAACATCGCTGGTTTGTTGTGTCCATTGTTGTTGGTATTGCTATGATCGTCGTCGTCGTCGGCAAAAACAGCAATCTGCGGTCTGCTGTGGCTGTTGAAAATGTATCTCGGTAACCAGCATATTCTCACCTGACGCAACTACCTCTGTGCCTGCCTCAGCCTCAATTTTCCGCACGGTTGTACGTTTAGTTACTGAGCAGTGCCAGTTGTAATGGCGGTCGTGGTCGGTAGAGTCTCGATGCTGGCCCCATGTCTGCCCGTACATGCTGCCGAGTGTCGCATACGAGTATGTGTATATACGCATACACATAAGCTTGAGCAAATGTGCACACGTGCAGTGCAAGCTGATTGACGGCTGTTAAGCTCTCTTCCGTTTCTAAGGAAGTGAGACTTAATCAGGCAGGTCTTTGAAACGAGCTGTGAATACGACACTATATCTCTTGCTTCCTGCTTCATCTGGTTCTAGCTCTGCATAAAGACATCGGACACGGGTACCGGAGAACGTCGTCTCCGCATATATTATATATATATATATATATATATATACATATATATATATATATATATATATATATATATATATATATATATTAGCACCATTACCTATTTTTCATTAGTATTTAATTCTCACAGTTGTTATTACTAAGCACGCAATCACAGAGAGTATGTGTTGTGATTGGTGCCGACGAACCACATCGTCACGTCGTCGACAGCACCATCGTTTCGGTGCCAAGGGCAAAAAGCCAACAAAAAAAATGGCACATGAATCATATGTCATAGTACATATCCGTTCAGATCGACAATCAATAGCAAGCCAGCCACGAAAACAGAATGCCACTCTATAACTCAAAAGAGCTAAATACAAGTAGCAAAACGGACAGTTTTCGTTCCTTGGAGATGCTGGAGAATGTTGTCGTAGCAGCAATTGCTCATTGCCAACGACGATAGATCAGTAACGGTGGTCCATTTTTTAGCTCTCAATCCATCGGCTCCATCCATCTATTAATTCATTGATTCATTCATCGAGCTATGTAGTATATAGTATCTGCGTATGTATCTCCTCTAGCTGAGCTGAAGTAATGACAACGGCCATCATCGGTGTGATCGCTATCATCATTATCATCGTCGTCGTCGTCATCATCATCACGACCACCATAATTATAACTATCATAAAGCAACGCGTTGTTCTCACACACGTATGCGTCACTCAGGCAGATCGCACCAATCATTTCACTTAGCGCGTGCTAATTCCGAATTCTCCATGGACATGGAGCGACAGCCGTTCGGTTCGTCATTTACCTCTTGTTTCGGGGTCGCTCGTGTTTCCGCTACGTACGTTAAGCTTTACTTTGTCACTGACGTCGATGCTGTTTCGCGTTCCTCGGCGATAACGGACGACCAGTCGACGTCACTGGTGCGTGCAGAAACGCCTAACTAATCAAACCATTGACAAGTGTGCCGGAGGACTAACTACAGCAGCATTGCCATCAGTAGCCATCCCCCGCCCCCCGTGGGACCTTGCAGGCGCTTCGCAATTACTAACAATAACTTCTACTACAATTACTAAATATATAATATAAAATATATATTCTACTACTACTACTTTTGGTATTACTATTACGCGTATCTCTACTGTCACTACCAGTATTTCCGCTCACACAACGGCTACAACCGCAGCACAAGCAACAGCAACAAATTCGTCTGTGGGGGGCCGCGCAACGAGAGTTGTCATTTCGACTTTGACGTTTCAAGACACATCGTCAGCCATCTAGGACGTCAGCAAGCGACTCGCGTCATCCGCGACGATCATGGATCACATGGATGTGGATCATGGATGCGATCAACGACGACGATGACGACAACGGCGATGACAAAGAACAATCGTTTTCAGTTGACCGCAAAAAGCCTACAACGTCTCGTTTCCTTGTGCAGACCTGCAGTTAGCGTCAGTGAGATTGATCCTGGACGGCTACGTCCGACCCGTAGGAAAGCAGCACCAACAGCAGCAGCAGCAGCAGCGGCAACTACAACGACAGCAACAGCAATAACGACAACGATCATGTCGATGAAGACGCCCTGCACCTATCTCGCAGTCATTATGGGGATGTCGTGCATCCACGTGCCACGATACGGCGGCGCGGTTATCGCCAACCAACCACCGGGCCACCTATCATACCACCATCACCACCACCACCGTTGACTTCTATGCACCAAAAACACAGGAAGGCGGCGACCCTGGTGGTGATCAGGTGTGCCCGTGCCGGTGGTGGTGGTGTTGCCCTGCCACAATAATCCGATGTGTGCGAATGACTGTTGATCAAACGCTGATTCACTGATGTGCTTCGTAGATGACGCTTCGTCGTTTAGGCGTTCGATTCGCACGGCATACGGCATCGCAGCATTCGATTGGCCACCGATTGATGGTGGGTAGTCGTTGCCACTCGGCTCTTGGTCGTTTGCCAACAGCTGTTTTAGGTCTGCCTGCCTTCCTGCCTGCTCCTCACTGTTTCGTCGTCTCGTTCTGCCGTGCGTCAGAACAAAGGCGACGCCGCGAGCACCACCCGGAACCCGTGACGCCGGAAGCAAAAGAAATGATCATATTTGCTGTCGTGAGACTGCTCGTCGTATCGCTAAAGTATCGCTGATGCTGCTGCCGCTTCTGATGCTGCTGCTGTTGCTGTCCATAGTCATTCAACGGTAAACGGCAACGCAGTGCTGCTGCATACTGCAGATATACAAAGTGTGAGACAAACCATTTTGAATCACGAGAGTCGTGCTGACACTCGAAAAAGTGAAAGTTTTAAAAACACACGCACGTATACATATATATATATATATATATATATATATCGCAAAGTACGAAATGGCTATCTGATTTCTTTACTTGAAGCATACTTTTTGTTTTTGTGCTTACACAACACAACTGTTATGATGATGATGGTATGATATACGTGATATAACGAAAAACCCAGCAGCTTGTTTGAGTTGTTGTATACTTGTTCGGATAAAAACAAATCTGCTTTTACCTTCTGGTAATCTAGAATCAAGCACAATCAACTTGTGTTTGTTGTGAATATATTTCCTCAATTTCGAAATGATCGCATCGCCTCCCGTACAGCGCATTCATATGGCGTAGTAGGAGTATAACTATCTTGCTATAACCACTACTGCAGCAGCAGCAGTATCAACACCAACAACAGAAACAACAACAACAACAACAACAATAGCAACAATAACAACAACAACCCCAACGACCACTACGACTCGTACTGCCTCTATCTCTGATTATGTTACGACGATCACATGATTACAACGAATGCTAATTAGTCGAACCATTGCGACTTTTCTGCGAGGCTCTAGGTCACGGCCTGGGAACGGCAAAACGCGATGATCGAACGAGCGAGCGAACGAGCTACCCACGGCATCAGCCTCACAGCGGAGTCGCAGTCGGCGAAGCCACAGCTGTGCAGTAGTGAATCGGCTTCAGTTACAATCGACACACGTCCGTCGGGTATCGTATACTTGCTCGAGGCCTGCCTGCCCTGATGAGCCTGATTCCTGACACGACACGCATCAATGTCCACCATCCCACACCATTCACTAGTCAGCCCAGCCACCCAGCCGCGGTTCGAGTTGAAGTCAAAGCCCCTTCAAAGCCCTTCTTCAGCAGCCCCACAACAAAGACATTCCCGACTAAAGTATCCTGTGTACAGGATAGCACACATAATGGTGCTGCTTTCTGCTTCTGCTGCAGATTATGATATATAATTGTGCATAGAGAGGTCAAATTTGCGGCACGGCCCCGGACGCATGCAAATGACCGATTCGCAACGTATCCGCCAACGTAGCGAATTATACGCCGTTGTGGTCATTAGCAATGAACGGCACTGTTGTCTTTGCAAGCATGATGGTGATGGTGATTATTATTATTATTACTATTATTATTGCAGCCGCGCGAGAGCTTATTATGTCGTCATGGGTTGCCTGTTGGTGTGTGATTGTCGTCGTCTTGGGCATGATATATTATTATACGCTATTTCTAGTAATAGTAGCCTATGTGAACTATATAGTTTATTGTGTATCTTCATCAGTTCTGATGGTCGCTTCATTATTCGTCCCATCGTCATATCGTGTTGCATATATGCATCAATATGCCATATTATCATTCTTTACCAGCATCGCCACCATCACGACTAACAGAAAAAGCATTAAGAACATTAACAAGAACGACATCAACAACAGCCCACACAATATTGACATCATGCTTGACATATGCGCCTGCTTACACCTGTCCGTTTCACAAAACAACTAAAGCAACAGTGCAACCATTAAAATTTTATTTTGTTCCACTATCCGCCCTTCCAAAGGTCGTTGGGCTAGAGGACTGAGTTCTATCATATATATATATAAACGCTGATACCTGTCAACCGAACAACAGCCGTAATCGATAATTGGCTCTTTGATCAAACCATGCGTGATACGTTTAATGTATTACATTGAACAACTATAGCGGTAATGTTGCAGGGACACTAATAATAACAATCAAAGTGATTAGTATCGTTTCATATGCATGAGGAAAAGGTGTGGGGAAATATTTGTAATGCATACCATATAGTCTACGCGCCATGCTAAATATGATGAATATATTAAAAATAAGCTCAGCCAAACAGATCGGCTTGACGCTGTGGCATTGTATGGAGACTACAATGGTTGGGCGAGCCAGAAGAGGTTTTCCGTCTATCTTGCCAGGGCCACAACAGGGTTACCTGCGCGCTTTTAGCTTAATGACTCAAACATCTGCCCCCTCTGTAGATTAGTGAGATCTTTTTAATATGCCACCATTACTATATATATATATATATATATATATATATATATACATATATATATATAATGGTCAGACAAGCAAGGACTGCCGGTACAAGGAGTGTAGTCTAGAATTACGTTATTCTTCGCAGTACAATAGGGGCAATATAAACCACAACAACAACAACAATAAATGCTATCGAAGTAGCTGTAAACATGAAACCAATCGGACAATGGAGGAGCTATATCGAGAACAGCACTAACAGCGCAAACCGCATAAATGCTTGTACTAGAACCAACGAGACGATAACAAGCGGAGCAACTGCAGACGACGCAATACGAATAGTGGAAAACAGTCGCCGAGATACAACAGGCCTGCATCGCGGTAACTAAAATCGAAAAATAGCAGACACAGAGGACATCGTACGGAATTGTTGTTGTTGCTGTTATTGTTGTCGTTGTTGTTGTTCTGACTGTTGGTGTTAGTGCGGCTGTTGTTGTTTAATATTTTTAATATTGTGTTCGCCTTCGTCGTCGTAGTCGTTGCTATTGCTGTTGTTGTTGCGCCGGTCAAAATGTCTCGACATCTCCAATGTTAATGTGGCCATAGCCGACACCACGAATACCATTCTCGTATTTGCCATTGTTTTCGCTCTGGCCTGGCCATTGCCAACGTATATGTCGACAGATTACTATTACTTGGAAACGGGCTATGATTATCTTATCAAAAGCTGCAGCAGCTGCAGCTGGACTATAGGATGGACCACCAGACACACTGGGAGGAGACGCCATGGAAAAGGATGCGTTGGCGCACTCGTTGTGGCTGGCAACAACAAAAACCACAACAACACAACAACAACAACAACGACACAGAATGCGGGCAGAATTGCAAACAATGTTGTTGTCGTCGTCGTTGTTGTTGTTGTTGTTGTTGTTGTTGTTGTTGTTGTGTGGGTCTTACACCAGAACCATCAGAATATACATATATCCATCCATCCACCGCAGCCGTCGCCGCCGCTAAGTGATTAACGTGGTGGCGTAAGGTAAAGTCGTCACTACTCGCTCTGGAAACAAGAGCAGACAGCCACGCAGACAGCCGGTCTGTCAGTTGCGTTGCATTGCGTTGCTGCCACGCAAAGTAAGGCGATGATGACGACGACAATGACGACAACAATTAGCTACGTACTTACGCAGGTACGCACGCTTCCGCCATAGCGGCCTAGACGGCGGTGGCGAAGGCGGCGGCGGCAGCAAGTTGCGTTGTAGTAACACGGCGCAGACTCAACGTTTGACCTTGAACAGGCATATATAAACATATCTAAGGAAAACAACTGCAGCAGCTAAGGCAGTTGTTGACGACTACGGTGTATGTAATACAAACACCCTCGTTGACGTCGTCGTCAACAACAACAACTACTCCAGCAAAAACACCGCTGGCAACAACAACAACAACAACAACAACAACGGCTACCCTATTATCATTGTTGTTGTTGTTGTTGCTGCTGCTGCTGTTGTTGTTGTTGTCGTTGTTATCGTCGTCGCCATGTCATGTCATGTCATAATATCATGGCCGAAATCATTCGTCTTATTCTGTTGTTACCCGCTAACAGTGGCAACGGCAGCAAAAGCTGTTGTTAGCTATAGTATGCGACACGACACCACAGCTGAAGGGGAAACGTGTGTTACAGGTAGAAATTCCTACAGGTTGGATCGGACAGACGTTGGACTGGTTGTGGCAGCAACATCTAGGCACTGTTTTTGTTGCTAGATTGTTGCTAGACGACTTGTAGACAGGGCGAGCGGCCGCTTGTGCTCAACTTGTGCTCGATGTTGTGGACGCAAAGCGGCGACAATCTTGGGCAATCTGTCTCATCCTGCTCCTCCTCATCGACATCGTTGTCACCGTAATCGTGGTCATGGTTCATCATCATGGTTGCAGCTGTTTGCGCACAACTGTGGTGCAGGTTGATGACCAGTACCTATCGCCCATAGTCGCCGCCGTGCGATTGCACTGGCCGCAAGCTTGTATTGAGAGCTGCAAGTTTAGATGCTGCAGGCTGCTGGTTACGGTGTTGGTGGTGATCAAAGCAACAGCTGTATTAGTGCGTGGCGTACAACGATACTAACTCAAATAAGCAACAACTAAGTTGTCAGCCGACGCCCGGCACACTTAGCTGCGGCATCCAACACGCCTTTGTTGTTTTTGCTGCTGCCGGAGTATGAAAAATAGTACTAAAAGTAGTAGTAATATTTATATATATAATTATTACTAGTAGTTGTAGTAGTAGTAGTTGTTGTTGTTGTTGTTGTTGTCGTCGTCGTCGTCTTTCGTCATGTTGTTATTGTCGTTTTGTTATTGATCGGATGCTTTCCCGCATGGAAGAGAATTTCCTGCCATTTTCGGTTGAGTCTGTTACTCGTATATATCCTACGCAGTTTCATACATAGCTTATAAATTTATATATATATATATATATATATATATACATTGGAATGACCGCACGACTAACCGAGTGACCGACTAACAGACTGATGTGATGATCCGTCATCATTGTTCGTGTTTTCTTTCTTTCTTTATGAACACAGATAATCGTGGCAGTGGCACTAACGAAAGCGAAAAGAATGTATGTATATACATACTATATATAAGTGAGGCAATCACCATAACCACCATTACCACCACCACCATCATCATCATCACAATCATCATCATCATCATCATTATGATCTGATTCGTGAAGAGGAATCCGACCAACAAGAAGAAGACCAAGAAGAAAACCCAAGAAAAACGACTACATCTTGACGTCACTGTGACGTCGAGCAACAAGCATCAAGTCAGATGGACGGGACATGAACAAGACTCGCACAGATAGATAGGCACTTCGTTCAACAACCGCCTGACTTACTGGCTGGCTGACAACGGAGCCTTTTTCTCTCAACCGGTCGGTCGGGGTGTTGCCGTTGCCATTGCTGCAGCCGTAACAGCTGCAAAACGCAACTTCACTTGTCGGTCAGTTGCTTTGCTATGCGGACGACACACACACACGGACGCTCGTGACGTCAGAGGTGTTTCCCTCATGATAATGATGATGACGACTATGATGATGATCGTCAGCATCATCATGATCATGATGATAATGAATGGCGACCGCAAACACGACACGACAACAAACAGAACGACAAACAATAACAATAACAGCAACAGCAGCAGCAGCAACGGCCATAATGGCGACGTTTCCGACGTCATGTGGCTCTGTTTCCTTCCTCCCCCCTCCCCTCTCTCCTCTCTCTCTCTCTCTCTCTAGCTCTCCCCATTTCTTCCTTTCTCCTCTATTTCTATTTCTCTCCCCCTTTCCCTTTTTGGTTGGTTCCCTCTCCGTGGCTTTCTGTCGCGCTCTGTTTATTTCGATTCCCCTATCTCTCTCTTCCTCTCTGTTTCGCTTTCTGTTGCTTTCTCTGTTGTTTGCTCTTCCCTTCCCGTTTTTCATTTTGCTCCCTCTCCACGGGGGTCTCTTTGGCTCCTTCGTTCCGGCTCGCTTGGCACTGCTTCTGGTTCACCCCTATCCCTACGAGCCGTCCCGCCTGCCCCGGCCTCCACGCTCCATCTTTATCTTGTTTTTCCTGATACATATTTAACTTGTTGTTGCTGTCATCGTTGGCAGCGGCAAATGTTTTGCCCCTTTACGGGAGTGGGGGGGAGGGGGGTGGAGGGGTTGTTGTCGTTCTCGTCGGTAGCGACGGCGGCGGTTTCGTCCGTTGGCTTGAAGTGTGGGGGGGGGGGGGGGTAATGATTTGTCTCTGAAAGCTGATGAGAACTGTGGCCCCTGCCATAGCCATGAAGCTGCATATAGCAACAGCAGCAGCAGCAACAACTACAGAGGCAAAATAACAAAGCTGTAACAACAACAAAGACGATGATTGCCGAAGTAAGTAGGGTGGCGGCAAGGCCGATATTTATGCTGCGGACGTTGTTACTACTGCTGCTGCTGCCGCTGCTGCTTCTCGGCGGCGTCCCTGGCACTGTCGTTTTATCGTTGTCATCAAGTCCCGGATCTTTTCTTTCGTGTCCGCGCATTTCATCTTCATTTAGTTCGCCTGCCCGCCGCCTCCTTCTCCTTTTCCTCCTTTTCCTTTTTCAGGAATGCTTTCACTATTCTACTCTATCATCAACGCCTTGACCATTCTCCTATTTCAACGGATAATGATGGCGATTATGATCATAATAATGGTGGTGATCACGACGCACACACACACATATATATATATATATATATATATATACACATACATACATATATACACATTCTTACAGCCACCCTCTCAACATAGGCAACAACCACCGTGCGGAAGGTGACACCACGTCGGAAGCTTCTGGCGATAATTGGCGACTGATCGGCTTGGCTACAGATGGCGGTACCAATGGTACCAGCGGTGGTGGTGGTACCCGCAATGATACCGCGTTTGGTGACGCGATTGGTTCGATTAGCAGCATCGATGCTGCTGGCACGTGTGTTAAACTAAAAAAAAAAGTGCTAAATCAGTAACCGTTCTATGACCGTTGGCGATGAGTCGTCATCGTGGTGTTGTGACGTTGTGTCAGACACCATTGCTGTGTCTGCTCTGCCCGAGCTAGTCGAACAATAGAAGCAACAACAACAGCAACAAGGGATGCGTTTGCTTCCCTATGTGGTCGTCGCGGTCGGCAAACGGTTCAGAAATATGAACGAATCGTCGACACCGCTGCGGCAAAAGGTAGCATCGTTCATTCGCTGTAGCGACGGATATTGCGTGCGCATAACCACCTCAAACTCGTAGCGAACCAGCCAGCGATAAACCAGTCACCGAACCAGCTGCTACTACTACTACTAAAGCGAATTTGACTGTGAAACGTCCTTGCTAGCGAGCGACAACATCAGGTGTGAGAATGAGAAATGCACGAGCACTTCGACTCAAGAACCAGTGGCAAGGGGGTGTGTTACCGCTAAAGGTAGGAAGCAGGCGCCAAGGGCAAGCATAGACAAATTAGAGAGACTAATAATTATAGGCGAACTGGCGATATAGTAACTAGCCAGTAGCCGGGTAGAACGTTGCAGGCGTGGTTGTAATAATTAAAGTACGATATAACGCGGTAAACCCGACAGTAGTAACAATCACGCGATAAAGAGTTCTGTCCTGTCAATTGTTGTCGAAATGTGGGGCCGCATACCCGCAAACAGGTAAGTGTGATTACTAACTGATTAAAAGTTAAAATAAAAGAATCACAATACACTTGACTCAATACAACAACAACAACAATAACAATAACAATAACAACAACAACAACAACAACAACAACAACAACAACAACAACAACAACAACAACAATAACAACAACAACAATAACAACAACAGTCTCTCGCAGCGGGAATTCTTCAACTTCTACTGCTGGCTCCGAGAATGATCGAGACACTACGCGGTAGACTCATCGCGCGTGTCGCATTCAGTGTGCAGAGTTCTTACGTGCTACAAGTCTACATTACAGGTGTAATTTGTCTTCCAATTGTAACAATATGATTTACACTTTACAATGGTAGTTGTGACTGACCAGCGTCATCCTTGCCTATAGAAAACAAGCACTTTAGCAAATAGCGCTAATCGCCTCGATAGAGAGAGCGAGAAGCCAGGATGGAGAGCGAGAGAGAGAGAGAGAGAGCGGTAATCAGATTCAGAGCAATGGTCGACAGGTTCGGAGCATGCGTTAACACGGCAAGTTCTCGAAAATTCTCGTCCACGACGACCCCGCTGCCGCCGCCACTCGTCGGGGTGATGGCGGTGTGTTCTACTGCCCTCGCCTCGTGTCCTCCTGACGCGCCAGAGGGCCAGACGATACACAGACGCGCGTCTGTCTACCCAGCCAGCTGAGCTGTAAGCAGTGAGGGCGAGGCAAGGGATGAAGGGTGCGAATACGCTTCGACGAGTCGACGCTGCAACCCCGTACCGAGCCCTGTGTTCTTTAGGCATTGTTCGTTGGACAAACGCCCAACGAACGGATTGGGAGGAGGAGGAGAAGAAGAACCGTGCTTTTCATCGAGTTCGACTCGACACTGTTTAAAGCAGCATCTAATTATTTAAATGTGTATCATAAATTTAGCTCGAACCAAATAATAATAATAATAATAAGGTTTGCAGAGGGAACGCGGCATCTATTTTAGGCGCCATGGAGTAAACTAATTATTTAAAAAACTTTGCAATAATACGTTCAGACCTCACAACTGTAACATTGTTTAACATGTAATAATAATAATAATAATAATAATAATAATAATAATACTAATATTAGGTAAACGCGTCAATGTGTGTGGTTGTTCGGCACGCACCTGATCGCTCCATCCCTGGCCGTACTTCCACTGCGTCGCGTAGAATTCGGCGTTGCGCGTCAAGAAGTTGAAGTCGAGCTTGTGGCCGCGCTGGGCGAGCGCTCGGGCCGCGACCTGGGCGCCGTCGAGCGGCCGCACCTGGCGCTCCTTGGCGCGCACCGACTTGTTGTTGATGCGGACGCGCGAGCAGCCGGCCAGCTCGGTGAGCGGGCAGAGATGCACCACGGCCACCGGCTCGCTGGGGATGTCCTCTTCGGCGGGGCCGGCCACGTGCACGACGCGGCCGTCGCCGACGTGCACCGCCCAGTGCGCGTACAGCGTGCGGTCGATCTCGACGATGTCGCCCACCTTGAGGTGCGGGACGAGGTCGGCGGCCGGCACGAACGCGCCGAGGCCGAACGTCGTCACGTCGCTCTGCGGCATGGCGTTCGCTGTTGCTGTTGTTGTTGTTATTGTTGGTATGATTGTTGTTGCTGTTGTTATTAACGTTGTTGCCGTTGTTATTGCCGTCGTTGTTATTGTTGTTGCCGTGGTTGTTATCGTTGTTGTTGCCGTCGTTGTTATCGTTGTTGTTGCCGTCGTTGTTATCGTTGTTGTCGTCGTCGTTGTTGGGGTTGTTAGCGTAGTTTTTCTGCACTGTTACTTGCAATTGCGACGAAGGGCCTTACTAGCCAACCAGCAACCAAAAGACGGAAGCGTTGAAAGATCAATCAGTGGAGATCGAGACTGATATACATGTATATCTATACATCTAACGATCGATGAGACCAAGAACGCTCCAGATGAACATATGATTTTGCTTGCGCTGATTGTGCAGATTTTGCAGCTTGACTTTTTGTTGGTGTTGTTGTTGTTGCTGTTGTTGTCAATATTGACACGATTGGCACAAGATCAGCACCGAAGTTGGGCAGTGTTATCCTTTCGTGGGCAGACGACTGCTCACAAGTGAGACAAATGAGAGAGAGAGGTATCACAGAGATTGACGCTGCTGCTGCTAATTTTTCCTTCTTCACCTCGTTGCACTCACGTCAGCGACAGACTTCTAGCGTGTTGTGACGTTGATATCCGTTGTAGATGTACACAAACTAAAATATATATACATATATATATACTCACAAATTGAATATTCGTGTATGTATATATATATCTATATATATATAATTGTGGCGCGCAGTCTGGAGTGACAGCAAACTTCAGACGCTCATTTTATATACGCACGCTCACACACACACATACATGCACGTATGCCCCCAAACACCCCCACCGATCGCTCAACAGTCACATGCGGGCTGCACTAGGGTTACTGCAAACACACACAGAAGGGGTCGCAGTGCAGCAGAGTTGTCTGTTGTCCTAGGTTGTCGTCGTCTTCAGCGAATGTCACACAGGCCGAGTCAGGCCGAGATGAGTGTGATGGCGGCGATGATGTGCAGAGCTGGGAGAACGCCTGCACAAGTCGGAACCACCCGTCGTTTATTTATTTACCCGTATTTAACCCAGCGCAGCGCAGCGTGATGGGTTGCCGTTACGTCAAGGCGTCAGTAGTGTAGTTGTTGTGTTGTCGCGTCGCTCGCTCGTCGATTAAAGAGCACGTCAACGTAACAGATTGTTCCCTATCCGTCCGGTCCGCCACGGTGGCATAAGCACATGATCCTCGGGCCGTCAACACCGACAACAACTCCTCCAACACACCACCTCCTGCGTCCACAACTCCACCTCACAGCTTGCTAGCAGAAGCGTAGCACAGTTGAACAACACCACCAATGTTGTCTCTGTCGCAGATAAAACAACACAAAGTAGCAGGAACAACAAAACAGCAACAATGTCAACGGACCGATCAGAATGGCAACAACGTCCAGCACAGACGTCCAGTAGAAACGGCACAAAGTCCCAAGTGATTTACAAGATCCACCACCGCGACGGTTGTGTGTTGGTTTTGCGTTGACCTCCGTCCGTTCCTGCGTCCGAAGTACGTGATCACGTATCGATGTAAACCAGTAGTAGTAGTAGTAGTGTAATAGTAGTACTTGTTGTAGCAAGTAGTTGTTGTGTTTTGTTGTTGCTTGCTTGCTTGTTGTTTGTAAGAGTGTAGGAAGAAGACTATCGTTCTATTGCGAGCTAGAACAGAAGACGTGCATCCGTTCCCGTTGCGCTTTGCGATGTGTCTGACTCCTGACTGCTCACAGCAATCTATCTAGCCAGCCAGCCTGTTGTGTGAGGCAGCTGCTACTACAACGACGACTAGTGCTGCTGCCGCTGCTGCTACTACTGCCGCCGCTGCGGCTACTACATTACCCAGGCTTGCGGCTACGAGGAGGGCCCAAAGACTGCCGTGTCGATACCGTCGTCAGCGGCGGCGGCTGCAGCGGCGGCAGCGGCGGTGTTGTTCTTGTTGTTGTTGTTGTTGTTGTTGTTGCTGTTCTTGTTGTTGTTGTTGTTGTTGCGGTTGTCGTCCCAAGTCCCAACTCACTAGTTTAGCTACGGGCACCGGGGCTCTGTTGTCGTCGTTGTTGTCGTTGCTCGTGGCGAGGGCAAGGAGGCCGAAAAGGCTGATGAGAGAGGGAGAGAAGAGAGGGCCCCGAGGCCCCGTTAACACTGCGGCGGTGGCAGCTGCGGCGGCTGCACTAGCGTCAACGGCGGCGGCCACTGGAGAGGGCAGAACGCAAAACACAGACGGGGCCCGGAGCGATTGCAGCGACATCTGACGGGTGCTCGTTCGTTCATCCGCGCGCTCGCTCGCCGTCCGCCGTCCACTCACTCGATGTATTGATTGATCGATCAATCGTGGTGTTTGGCGCACAACAACCAGAATGCGTCGTACTAGTCTAGAACTGCTAGTTGTAGAAGCGGCGTCGCACTAGAACTCATAGCTGTAGCACCGGCGTCGTCCCAGAGGAACTAGCTGTAGCACCGGCGTCGTCCCAGAGGAACTAGCTGTAGCACAGGGCGTCGTCCTAGAACTACTAGATGTTTGAGTACCGGTCGCGTCGTACTGGAACTATAATAGTTATAGTACAGGCGCTGCCAACAGCATCAGCAGCAGCAGTGCGGCCTGATCGGCAAGCGACAAACTCAGCGTCGGGGACGGATAAAGCAAGGATCTCGTTATTTGTTCGTTTGGTCGTACGGATCGAATCAATCCGCGCGACAACGACGACGACGACGACAACAAGCGACAATCATGCCGTGGAGGGGGGGCGAGACGCCGCGAAGAATCGTGAGGAATCTCCTGTCGGAAGAGTTCCTCCTCTGCTGCGGCTCCGGCTGACCTAATACGACGGATGACCCTCGGAGCCACGAGCCATCAGAAGCGATCAGAAGGCCAAGCGGCGGGTCGAATAACCGCGCTCGGGCTGGCGATCTCGTTGGCGGACGGATCTGCTGTCGTTGGTCGGTCAGACCGGTCTGACCTCTGCCGTCGGAATGACTAATTGATGATAATTAATTAATTTGAGATCCTGATGGATGATACAGGCGTCATGTAAGAGTAACGTCGACGAGAGGTGTTAGTACAGTTAGACAGACGATGTACTACGGACATACTACTGGCCCCTCTGGTAAAAAAACCCTCGGTAGATGAATAATATAGCGAGATCGAGATTATATGGTTGCCGGGCGGGGGTCGTCGAGGGTGCCGCTTCTGGGGATGCCAGTGGACAAAAAATTGGCGAGATTTTTGTCCTGTCTTCTGCTTAAGGGGCAGCAACTCGCTGATTGACGACATCGATTATGAGATCGCATGAAATGACGAATGAACGTTTTTCGTCGTTGCGTTGTTGCTAATGTTGATTTACGTGATGGCGAGCGCTATTTCATACGTATTATCCTGGTTGGGGTATTGCAAGTGTTGCTTTCCGTTTGCCTCGTACTTATTTCTCTTCTCCCTTTCCGCCCCTACCAAATTTTTTTCGGGCTGACTTTCAGCCAACATTTTACGCCCACGGAATTGCTTTTGCACTGCTTCGTAAGACTGAACCCCGAAATTCAAATCATGTGCAACTGCTGGGATCGAACCCGTGCAGCACCTATGTGTCTCGTCCGGTCGCAAGGAGCATGCAAATGCACCACTACATCATAGTGCATTTTTGCACGGCCACTCCCCCGTTGTAATGTTGCCGGGGAGGGTTGTAAATGCGGTGCAGGGGAGGGTTTAGATCAACGACAACTTTGATAGTATCAAAGTTTTTTGAGAGCTTCGAGACTAACGCTGCTTTTGCTGGTTGCTGTCTCATTGCGAGGTGAGGCCTACTACAATGATACGACCACCACCAACAACAGCAACAACAACAACGACTAGAACTAGGACTAGAAAACTATAACAACAACTGCAGCAGCAGTAACAGTTATGATAAAAGCAGCCTGGTCAGCACATCCCACACAAACGAACAAAATCTACCCGTGTTCACCGACAAACACCAAAACTACCCGTGTTCACCAACAAACACCAAATCGTTCATTCACACCACGCTAGAAACGCAAGCAAATACACACGTCTATCACCTGTAGCCGCTGTAGTTCTAGTAGAAAAATAGTAGCAGGAATACTAGTAGCAGTAGTAGCATTACTAGTAGTAGTGCTGGTAATGCTTCAACATGCGGACAGACGACGCAGGAGCATAGCGAGATGCGCGAAAGAGAAAGCGAACAGGAGGATGGCGGGGAGTCATCGACGACACGAGCCGCCAGAGAATGCGTGGAAGATTCCCGCCGCCGCTGCTCTTTCTCTCTTACGCTACAGCAGCAGCAGTGGCAGGGGCGGCAGCATCAGCAGCAGCGACGGAAGAGTTCCCTTGCTTGCTTTCCTCTCCCTCTTTCCACCTCTACCTCTCCTCCTCCCCTCTCTCTATCTCTCCCCACTCTCTCTACCCCCATGTCTCTCTATCCCCCCCCTCTCTCTCGCCTGTCCTCTGTTAAAGCGTACGCCGTATCTCCGTTGTTGTGCGTGGCTGTATGCCTCGGTCGCTCTCTCTCTCTCTTGGTGTTCGTTGTTGCATTTCTCCCACATGGGGCGAATTTCGCTCGCATCTTCTTCTGATGGCACTTTTTCCCCCTCCGCTCTCGCTGACGACTTATCCTCCCGATGGATGGCGCGACGTAGACGACTTACTACTGCTGCACTGGTACGTAGCAAAGCCGCGCACCCTACTCATTCTGCGCCCCGCTCGACCTGCGCCCCTTTGGATCTGCGCCCCTTTGCATCTGCACCCCGCTCGATCTGCGTCCCCTTCGATCTGCGCCCCGTTTGGTCTGCGCCCTTTTGAATCTGCGCCCTGTTAGATCTGCGCCCCCTTTGATCCGCACCCCGTTGAATCTGCGCCCCCTTCCGCCCCGCTCACTCTGGATTCCAGAAGACCCTCCCCTTTGGCTGTGTGCGTCTTCAGGTCTCCTGTCTCCTCGTGTCGATCTGTCTCGCGGTTTTTGTGTATGCGTGTGTCTGTGTTTATGTATGTATGAATGTATACATGTGAGTATGCGCGTGAATGTGGGGGTGTACGCAGATGCATGTGCAAGGGGTATCCTTATATGCCATGTACTACCACTGCTTGTTGTTGTTGTTGGTCGGGTACAGCTGATGGTGGTGGTGATGATGCTGTTGCTGGTACTCCCATTGCTGGTCATGCCGGATGAAGCTGAGCAGAGTACGTAGAGTAGAGTACGTCGTGGCTGGGTCGTGGCTTATGATGATGATGATGACAACAACAACAACATGAATACACAAAATGTGACCGACGCGCTGTCTACTCACTCCCTGTTCGTAACATCGCAGTTGTATACAGTCGCTCTGGCAAGATCGTCGTCGTTGTTGTTGTTGCCGCTGTTTCTGTTGTTGCCTTTGTTGTTGCTGTTGTTATCGGAGTTGTTGGCATGTTTATAGATACTCTGTTTCTTTTTTGCAGCCTCATTTTAGGCGTAGTAGCTTCGTTACCGATGTTGCTGTTGTTGCTGACTCTGCTGCTAATATCGATGTCGTTTTGTTGCTATCGCTGTCGTTGTTGTTGTTGTTGCTGCGGCTGTTGCTTTTGTCTCTGTTATGGCTGTTCTCGTTGCATTGCAACAATGAATATGATCCATCTACGCATTAACTAATCGCTGGCGCGCTACCTCAGATCGATATTGCTGATGACCGTAGAATTCCCATTGAAAAATCTACCAAATTATTAAGAGAATAAAAACTCAAAAGTATACTCGCATATTCACTACCCAGTATTATATATATATATATATATATATATATATATATATATATATATATATATATACACATATATATATATATATATATATATACACACACATTAATTCATTATTTTGTGGCTGATGGAGCACTGCTGGTGAATGAAGAGTCGCTGTTTTCCTCAAGGAGGACATATGGGGACATCAACACGGGCGTTATGCTTAGTTTACGCACACGTATCGGCAGCGTCTCTTTTCGTCTATGTCGTAAGCATGCGCATATGTATGTATGTATGCATAACGGTAACCTTGAACTCAACCGGACTGAACAAGCGGACCACCGTGATCTCCACTAGTTTTCTTACAGACAGAACGAGCAGGAGAAAAAGAAACGATCAAGATGAAATACGCCGAAAAACCAACGAGAGAATAAAGGCGATACAGAGAAAGAAAGAGAGTAAAGTGCCAGTCACTTTGACAGCGTTTTACATGGGCCAGGTTTTTTTATATTGGTAGGGTTATATATATAGCGTTGAAGGAATATGCAGCCTTTGTAATACATCTCCCTTCAATGCTAGCTGTCAACCAATGGCGCACGGATTGGGACGGATTTAAGGTTTCGTAGCGTTGAGACTCACTAAGTTAAATTTGATATATTTAATGAAAACAAAACGTTTTATTTCATACTTATTCCAGGGGCCATAGCTTTTGGTGGTATCCGACAATCGAGTCATACTACTACTACTACTACTGATCGACGAATCGAAATAGCCGATTTGTGTGCAGCTTCGGTTATGGTCGATTTTCCGTTTGTTCCATAAGGCGGTGACCGACGACCCTGTGGCGTCCTGCACAACGCAGTGCCGTCTCAATAACCGACCTTAGTATGCGGGAAAATGCGGTACCCCAAACGGCGGTTGGGCAAACCCAACCAAGTCGTTGTCGCCGTCGTCTGCCCGCTTTTCTCCGACCCCGGCCGTTTCCTGCCATTCCATTGGCTGTGTTAAACCGGGGCAAAATACTGTTAGGCCTAAGAATATTTGTTAGGGCACTGCTGTGGCGCTCTATCTGCGCCGGGTGGAGCCACGTATGCAAACGGATCTGATTACTGTTGTGAGTAGAATAACATCTAATAGAGGAGACAGAGAAAAATAGGGGGGGGGCGGGGGGGGGGGGAGAGGTCGAATAGAGGAGACTAACATCCTGAGACCAGCAGGGGTCCGGGCCGCACAGATAATACAAGACGCGTGTCGTGAAACACAGCGGGTAGTTAAGCAATCGCATCAAATCACGCACGCGTAACGCATTCAGTAAGAGCAATAGTAGAGCATAGAAACAGATTGCAGATTGCCAAACGGCGGGTCTTCCAAGCTGTTCCAACCTGCTGCAACTCTCAGATCTCGGTATGCACCGGCTGATTATTCGAAGGTCGTAATTTGCATAATGTCATTTGTACCTGCAATTACACAAAATAATGATTATTATTATTATTAATATTATTTGAATGGTGCATTCATTGACAAAGATAAATATTTAGATTATATACTCGAGGTGAATATCGTCGTACGTGGTCTAACAATATGAGTTAAAAGCTCAGTATTTGCCGCGTGGTCAAACGTAATCGTGCTAGGATTAGGTCCACGATGAAAATATAAGGACCGGATGATGATCCTTCCTATGCACCCAATAGAACGAACGCCCACGAAATAAAGTAAGCCAGAAGAAGGAGAGACAGAACGAGGCTGCAAGCTCGGAAGAGAGCGAGAAAGCTAACGAGAGGCAGGAGCGTAAAATATAGAAGCGGGCCCATAGGCACGGGACTGTACGATTCCATTGCAGGATCGGTTGTCAACAAGTTGCGCAATTAGGCGTCATTAGGCACCGGAAAACCATTTCCTTGACCTAATCCATCGGATATAAACTACGTGGTTAGGTGGTTAGATGTAGTTACAGCCGAAAGAGCAAGAGGCCGGCGACGATGACGATGATGCGCGACCACAAAGCATTAGTTGCGATGAACATCCGGTGCTCTTATTGAGGCACAAGACTCTGCGACCCCAGCACAGTCAGACCTCTAGCCAACGTTGCGTCGCAGCGCAGGGTTTTTTGGCAACGTGGCTCGTGCGAATCCAACAGATCGACCAGATGGAGAACTGTAACCTAGGCTGCAACGCCGACCGAGATCGGCTGGTACCTCTCCCGAGGGAACCAGTCAGGGGGCTCTCATCTTTACTTCAGCTCGTCCGACCAAAACTGACTGACTTTTAGCCAACATTTAACGTCCACGAAATTGGTTTCGAATTGCGTCGTAAAACGGACCCCATAAGTAAAAAAAAAATTTGCAACGGCGGGGATCGAACCCGGGCATCTATTTATTTCCTCTGGTCGCAGGGCGCACGCAAATGCACCACGCCACAGAGCTTGATCCAACTTGTACGACCAGTATATATGTATATATATATATATAGGCCCACTTTATCCTGTTATAGTCGGTCGAGTTGATTTAGCAGGAAACGTGGCTTTGTGAGGAAGATCCTTTTAATAGGTAGCCCTTCATCATTTGATGTCACTCTGCTTGCGGATCACGGAAGCTGCTATTTGTTTACTTCTAGCAAGGCCGCCGCTTACGTAACCTTACGGCAGCCAATGCCAGATTACCCCTTTGTCGCGGTATTAAGCGTTATGTATGCATTTGCTGAATTTGCTACAAACATGCGCACAGATGTGAGTAACAGCAATATCAACGCACTGACTCCTGTGACTTATAGCAATTGGGGGCGGTTAACTGACAGAAAGATATATATATATATATATATATATATATATATATATATAATACCTGTCATAATACTCAAATAGCCGCACATCTGCAACTCACACATAGTTATATATAGTAAATAATATATAGACATATGTATGTATATATATATAAATTTGACGTACGTATTTTTATACTCAGAGCGGGATGCATATTGAAGATCACTACACTATTCGTCGTGTCTGACGGACTTAATTAGTTCCACCACGTCCAATACAAAAAAAACATGCTCATGTTATGCACGTTAGACAAACATGGTCATTCTATGCAGTTTTTCGTCTTTCTCAGTAGGCTGACAAATAGGCGGAGAACGCCATGGATCTGTTGGCTGGCTTAACTGAACAACAACGAGTGAGCGATCTCGCAAAACAGTAAACATAAGAGGTAGCGATTGTCCTGGTTAGCTTCAGGTCGAGTCCTGCCCGAACTCGTCCTCCAGTGAAAGCTGGCTATAGATTGATACCGTTGGTAGACTTTGATAGAATTACAAGCGGTGATTTGATTCCTATTCAGCTGAAGAGCTGAAAAAGCATTGGCCATCAAGCCAAGTTCAAGTAAAGCAACGATCTGGGCGGTTTTCTTTGGCGTCAAAGCTTGTTGTTCGCGACTCAACACAGTATTGCCTGGCTGGCTCAGTGACAAAAAAAACATGTTACTAGATACTTTGTTATGTGTTTGACATGAGACACCTGCGAATCGAACAGAAATGACTAAGCAAATATCCTATTCTAGTCTTTTCCATTTCACCGTTTGTTACTTATACGGTGGAGACTAGGAGGCTTACTATATGAAATAAGTACGTAGAATTAAATCTGCCGTCAGCCAGAAATTTCGGATAGGAGAAACGAGGCAGCTATGGCTCGTAGAAGATGTGACTCGTAGCTATATTTGCAGCTACACTCTCCAAGCATTCAATACACGCTCGAGTTAAGCAGATATGAGTAATTTGTGTTTCATTGCTGGCTATTGCTGTTACTCGTGTTATCAAACAGCTATTTATCGTGGGAACGATTGGCATCGTCCGATGCGTCTTTAAGGTCGCAGGCTGACCCACAGCGGTGCATCAGCGGGTCTGACTGGCTTGTGGCAACCAGCTTGTGAGTCTGGGTGGGGAGCATTCCGTTGGGATAAAGTCCGCTTTAATAATAAACAAAAATACAAGGCTAGTTTATTAAACGCCTGCGTTATACGGCGGCGACACGAATTTATCTGGCCGCCGCGGCGATTGGGCGATTGGGTGACGCAAAACCGACAAAGACTGTTATGCTCGTATCAAGGAAAGGGTGTCTTTATGCACCGTGGAAATTTTCTAGGTTCATTCGTATGTTGCCCTCGAGTCTTCCTTCGTTCCTTGGTCGCGCAGACCGGAAACCAGTGGCACTGATATCACCTACTGCTAAATAAAACAAACACGTCACGGCTCATTGACGACAATGGGGTATCTGCATTGTTGCTAGTAATGTTGTTGTTGTTGTTATTGCTGCTGCTGTTGTTTTTGTTGTTATTGATGCTGCTGTTGTGTTTTGTTTGTCATTTTTGCTGCTGCTGTTGACGCAGTTTTTGTTGTGCATCGTTTCTGCAAGTTAGCTGCGGATAGTGTTGTTGAGATTAGGGTCGTACGTGCTGTAAGTTGTGATGACATTGAAAATGAATACATTGAGGCGAAAGCGGTGCTTGATTCAACTCGAACGTATCCATTGAGGTCGTGAGGGCGTACTGCTTCCCTTTGACGAACAATCGACATTCGAAAGTGCTAGCAGCGGCCCAACTCCGGCTTCATAACGTCGGCGCTCACACCAGTGATCGGCTATTGAGACACGGTATCGACATTGATCGAAAAACAGAGAAACGTCTTCTCCATCGAGACATGCGACATTAATAAGGCCGACCAGCTAATCATCATCGTTTGTTCGCAGCGTTTGCAGAGGGGCAGATGGTGCACAGGGCACACAGGGGGCGGAACCCATTCACAACCACAAATATGCCCCGCTTATGTAGGTTAGGGGTCACCAGGTTATTGGTTTAGGGTTTGAGATTCCCACACAAGCTACAACAACACGGGTGTGCATTATGCATGACGCTCCTATCCCTCCTTCCAATAAAAAAAAAAAAGTGGTGACAGGGCAAGAGAGAGATCTAATACGACCAGCATACGTAAACGGTCGTTGTCGTTCAACTCAGCCCCGCTTTTGTACTGGCCGAGACAGTCTCGAATTTCGCGCAGAGTGTTTGCTTACTCTCACACAGAGACACTCATACCCACGCATGCACAGCCAACGATAGACACGTTGGATCGAGAGACACGCGGTGAACTTATAAACGTATTCGTGACGTATCTGCACACAGCGTAAGGGCCGTTGTTGTCGTTGTTGTTGTTAGTTCTGCTCTTGTATATGTTGTTGTTGTCATTGTTATTTCTGTTTTTGTAGGTATCATCTTCGTCGTCGTTGTTGTTGTTGTTGTTGTAAGTGTAGTTGTTGATGTTGTTGTTGTTGTTGTTGTCTTTGTTGTTGTTGTTCTTCTTCTTCTTCTTCTTCCTGTTGTTCTTTTTGTTGTTGCTGCCGTTGTTGTTGTTGTCTTGAGACTAAACGTTCTGGTCTACGGAGTCTACGGACAGCGTAAAGTCGATCACACGTGTCGGTGGGCAAATTCCATTGACGGATGGACGGAATAGTCGATCCATAGCCACTGACGGGATCACGACGCCGATGTCGATACGTCGTCACTCATGTCTGACTCAGACAACAGACCGACTGGAAATGGCTGCGGTTAAACCTACCTAACAGCTAAAAATATAGCAAACCAGCAGCGGCAGCGGCAAAACTGTCCTAGTGTTTGTCAGAAGGAAAAACGGGTCAACAAACAAAATCAGCAGCACCAACAACAACTGTAACATAATAAAGCACAACAAGAACAACAACAATTGATTTCTTATTCGCTTGGCATGTATACCTAAATACACATATCACCCTTTTCTATCAGGGACGCCTAAAGCGGCAGCATAATTGTATATGTGACCCACGCATCATTATAATTAATGCACCCTTCAATACCTACTGAGTATTTGCTTTCGATTGGGACAACCTCTTCTTTGTAATATCGACCAGGTTCTTTCTAATAATTTGTCCTAAAGCTAGAACCTCTGACAGCTAGAATCTCTGCTCCCCCCAAGGCTATACATTCCTTAACAATATCTTCGATTGACTCATTCCCTATCCTACCTGCTTGTCATTCTGTACTTTGTCCCTCTCTATATTTAGCTCTTTGTATCCTTGCATCCAACATTCCTGCCCTGGCATCTGCCAATAGACCACTCGCTCTAAAATTATCATATACCCATTCAACCCGCCTCTTTCCCGCTTTTCCCTTCCATATATGCCTGCCATAGTTAATCTGGGACCCATCGCCAATTTTCATTTGCCTGTATATGATTTGTTTACCCTTACTTTCACCATTTTTGGTGGTGCACCAAACCTATACCCTTGCTGTTGCCCATTGCTGACTATTGTACCCAATCCCCCTAGCTGCGAATTCTACTCTGCAATCCTACTTCGTTTTGATTCTTAGTGCCGTCTTCACCAGCTGCATCTGTTTAACCCATCTTGTTTTTGTGATATTTTTAATCCTAATACTAAATTTTAGCTTATTTTGTGCTTCCCATTGTATACATTCTGACATCCACCCTTCTTCCTCAAGAAACTCTTCGGCTTAAATTAAAACGGCAACCCAATGCAAATCTTCTCACTTCTCTTCGTATTGCTTCTAACTTCTTTCCCAACCCAGCGCTGTGGACCAGGAAGGCATTAGCAAAAATCAATCCTGTCACATGCATGACTTTCCATATATTCCTTGCTACTATATATTTATTAAACCCTCAAAGGCCCTCACGCCTTACTGCATTTCTTCCTCTTTCAGCCTTCTTCCTCCGTAAGACCTCTTTTTTTCTTTAAATAGTCATCTCCTTACAATCAAATTCCTTCTCTAGTACTACAAGTTTCGTCTCCTTCTTAACCCCTTTAAATACAAAAATTGCGCTCTTTTTTTCATTAAACGCCATGCCCAATGCTTCCGCTGCTTTCCCACGTGCATTCAACATTTGTTGAATTTTGCTAACACTACCATATCGTCAAAAAACAGCAGTCCGGATGTGTTGATATATACACCTTTTTCGCAATCTGCCATCCTAAACCCGTTCTATTAATCCTTCGCGCTATTCTCTCTATAGACATAAACAAATCACCGATGACAGCAGACAGCCTTGCCTGATCCCCTTAGCGACTATAAACTTCTTCTCGTAATTCTTCCCAGCTTTTCTTAAATCGCTCCTCCAACATAATTTGATATAACTTTGTTCTGTCTACAATATCATGTACTCTTTTTAAGATCTAAAACTCCTGCCACAAACCCTTGTCCCTGCAATCTCCACAACCAGACTCAATAAAAAAAATGATTATCTAGCCTATACACTTTACTAAATCCTCACTGACATTCTCCCATTTTCTCATTTGTCTCCACAATACTCTGCACTCTACTCTTTATAAATATTCGATACGTTATAGGTGAAATTGTGATTGGTCGCCTATTTTGTAAAGTGTCATTATCTACCCCCTCCTTGGCAAGAAGACAAACTCTTCCTTTGCGCCAACCCTTCGCGAGTCTGCCTCTCTAATGTTATTAAATTGCCGTTAATTATTAGTTTTGCCGAGATCGCCAAATATACAAATACTTCAATCCAATGATGAGTGGCTGTCCCATGAATGGCTGTCCCATGGATAAAAGGCTGATCACCGATTGCTTTAATCGAAGATTTACGAGATAATATAATTGTAGTTATATGTAGGATGTCCTTGTGAAGTGTATATGATACTTAACTTACGTGCAATAAACATATAGTTGCAGTTTGACTCCTACACGGCTTGCTAATCGCTAACAAAGGCGTCTGAACGGGAAGTTTAATAGTACTTTGGCGGACGCATTATGTGTACCGTTGCTCCAAACGAGTGGTTGGCTTGATGGCAAATCGTCAACCGACTGAGACCAGTTGCGTTGCAAAGTTGGACCAGATATTGATCCCTTTATACACAGTATATGGTTGTTTAGTGCAATTGCTGTTATTTGATTCATTCACTTTATTAAAACCATGCTACTGTGTGTTAGAAGACGTCGGTGCAAACGAGGGTGGTGCCCAGTGGTGGCAAAACGTTGTCTAGAGACAGAACGAGACACCGCTAGGCAAATACACCAGCTTAAATGTCTCGTAAATGCCTTTTTTCACACGTGGTTAAGAATGAGGAATGGGATATACATACAAACGTCTCGTTCCTGGCATGCATATATGCCTACGTTGCGCTTCAAAGTGTCTGCTGTCTCTACTACTACTACTACTACTACTACTACTACTACTACTACTACTACATAATTAAACCACGTATCCAGCATGCTCGTGTGAGTTGGTGACCTCTTGAGACGTCCAAGTGCCCAGCCATTAATCCGTTCCGCATCGGAGCTATCCGTTGTCGCCGCTACTGACATTTCTAAACGTGTTATATTATTATATATACAACGTCGCTCGGTGTGCATAACGCATTTTATCAGTTACGTTTATGATAAAAAACATATATACATATATATATATATATATTCGCGGACAAGTCGATCTGATGACTCAAAGAAGAAGTAGTTTGTAACAACGCAGAAGGAAAACGACGGTGTTCTTAAAGAAAATTACTAAGTTAAGCCGTTAGCCGTGAATGGAACGTTTGGGCTCGAACCAGACTTTGCCTGTTTGTATATCAAGAATGTCGCCAAAAAAAAACGCCAATATTGTAGAGGATTGTCAAACTCGCGAAAAAGTAACTTTTTCTTATAAAATAGGGAGAGGAGAATGTCTTGTTTAGGAGTGAGAGTAAAGATACTGACTTCAGTTAGACCGTTGAGATTTCGTCGTTTACTTCACAACATGTGCGATTGCAAGAGAACAAACTGTTTTATTGAGAAAGTTAATATATTTATACCTCCTGAACTTTAACGACCTTACACGTTTAATACCTTGCAATTCTGCCATTACGCATGCACACTCAGAGACGTAAGCACACGGTTATTATATTATTTTACGGGGACCATTTTGGTATCAAATCAATGGTGGTACGGTTCGTGTTTGCGAGTAACTAAGGTTTTTCTGTAGACATATTAGAAGAGTGTTCATAAATCAGCTAGCATTTGTACTTGCTTTATCAATTGAATCACTCGTGACTCCTAGAATCAATTGACACTGTCTATTACTACAGGAGCTGCTCGAACGAGGATCTACCAGCCATTAAACACTTCGGTTACTTAGCTTTATAGGGTAAAACATTTGATGTAACGGTCAAAAAGGTTTGAGAGAAAGTTAGGCATCTCCCGAACGACAACCAGATGAGACGACTTAACGCTTAAACGAAATTAACGCGGGGGTCTCAATGATCATACGCTTAGGATGGTCTTAAAGAAAAGTCGAAACTTGATAGGTGTCTTACGCAAGATTAGACCAGAGGTGGGTGGCACTGAAAATATCGGGGTCTTCAACCTCTCGTCGGACTTGCTCAACTTCATTTGCCAATTTTGAGATAACGCTTTCGAACTGCTCGCGGCGTCTTCAACTTCAATCGACTTAGCAACCGGTGTAAAACCTGACATTAGGTACACAAAGCGGCGCCTTACCGGCATTGACAAGCAGTACTTGCCTATGTCATCTGCAAGCATCACAACTATGGCCTCTGGTACTCCTGTCGAATATAACCGACAAAAGCGGTAAGCAGAAAATTGAAAATCCTGCTCTCGCCCTGCACCAGGAAGGTCTCATCAAAGAAACTCAAATGCGCTTAGAAAAGAGCCACCAACCCCTGCGTGTCGAAATGACTTTGCCAGGCCGTGTCGAAGGCTTTGACGCAGTCTATAACCGCTGCGTACAAATGACCTCCGGATTTTGCCACAGTTCGTGCTATATCTGACTCAGACACATTGCACACAGTTAGCCATCAGCAAAGTGCTAAACAAACCTGCTTAAGCATATATAAATGGGCCAAGAGAGAATAGGCCTAGATGCCCAAAACCCGTTTAACCTACTTTTATAGAACGCCACGGCCAAAGCGCTTGCGGACAGAGACGTATCCCCCTGCTTACTATGTCTTCTATCTATAACGTTATAGATCGAGCATTTACATGCAAATGTAAACACCGCAATAATAGCGTAGTTATCACCCCTTACCGGGTTCTCCCAGGGGGTCCGTACGGCGGCGGCGAGATCTAGAGAGCTAGTGCGTTAGTATGGTTGCTATCTACAGGGATATCGCCAATTCGATCGATGTTGTTAATCGACTTTTCTTTGAGCGATGCCCAGTGAGAATAGATGATAAAACGTACCACGAAGAGTAAGCGGCCATGCTGCCACAAAGACTTACACACACACACACAAAGGCACAAAGGCTTAACAGGTCGGGCATTGAAGTTATACTCACAACGAAGTTCCAAAACGCATAGGGAACGGAGATAGCCTAGAATAAAAAATACCCTGCTTAAAAATGTTTTTTTTTCGTATGGGTTTCTACAGGGACCTACTCTATGGAACACAAACTACGATGAAGTACTTACAGCCACCGGGAGTCTATTCCGTCGCCTACGTAGACGATCTGGCACGAAAACGTCACCGCCCGTGATTAGGAACTATTCGAAAGAAAAGCTACCGTAGCCTCGACAGGTATCCGACAATTCCTCCACATGCTACGCCTCCAATTCGCTCCACAAAGAAGGGAGAAATTCTTTTAAACGGCCCGAAGCGCTTAACCTGGAAGGGCACCCTGTAACACTCACACGCCCATGATTAAGCATGACCGAGCAAGATGGCTTAGTGGCAAAAGCCTTTGCCTTGCATTCGGGAGGTCTGATTTTGAGACCCATACTGGCCACTCCTAAATTGGTTTTCATAGTTCCCAATTTAAACAAAGTGAATGCCGGAGTGGACTAAAAAAAATACGACCATGATCGGAAAAATAACAGAGAGCACAGATGTCTCAATAAAAAGAGATGGTGCATTGCCATCAAACCCCCCATTAAATCAAAGTTTTTTTGAAGTATCTGGGCGTAATCTTAGATAAGGCTCTCACAGGAACACTTCATGTGCGCTATGCATCAAACAAGCTGTCACAGCCTTAGCGGAACTGGGAATAGTTCTCCCGTAAACTATAGAAGCAACCGACTCTCCACACCTTTCCTAGCAGTTGATAACATCATGCTATATGCCCAACCTCTTTCCAAAGGGCACAACTACCAAGGGATAAACACGCTGGCTCTTTACCAAGGCGCAAAAAATGATGATGCTCAGAAAAAAGCTAGGCTCAAGATGCCCATTAGACAACGCTTTGATAAGATACTACTGACTGGCGCAGCTAACTACCCTTTTAGCCGTATGCGCAATAATGAAGAGGCTGGCGATGTAGGCATATTTACAAACGCTGCGTCTTTTTCAAAACCAAGCAAATGCTACTGCCTCGGAATCTCAAACTGGAAGGTTTCTTGACATGCAAAGCCCTCGTGAAGGCGCTTCTCAAGGGCCATGGGTCCTGGTGTATGGTACGAATATTCGCAGAAATAATCGTGTATTCATAACTAACCGCCGCGCCAAGTCTAGGAGCC